>MU270431.1:122655-196240 GCA_021432625.1 Leptodontidium sp. 2 PMI_412
AAAGAAGACTATAAGAAGGCTTATAAAGAGTAATAAGCTCGTGTGGCTTACTTTATTATTATTTATTAACTAAAAGTAATATTTAATCTCTTAGTTATAGTGTAACACTAAGATCCGACAAAAGACAACGTTAAGGCCTTAAACTTACGTCTTAAATAATAAATAAATAACTTAGAGAGGGGACTCTAATATATATTAATTAACTTATAGTCCACGAAGGTTTACGTTTTTATAGACAGTTCTTTTATTAATAATAAAGTCTTGAGTTTATAGATAAGTTTCGTATTAGTAATTAATATTAAAATAGTAGGGGATATATAATTTACTTTAATTAATAATATTATATATACTAACTTAATAAAGTATAAAAGAGTAACTCGTGTAATACTCGCATTAGAGCTGTATATTATAGTAGCTAATATTAATATATTAATCTCCCTTAGTACGACTATTAATATAGTAACTAATAAGCTTAATATCCCACGTCTTCTTACTATTATTTACACGGATTCTTTGTCCCTTTATAAGTGTATTATTAAGCTCGGTATGACGAAAGAGAAACGCCTAATAATTAATATTATAGCTATTTATTAATTATATAAGCGTAAAGAGCTAACAGAGGTTCGATAAATTAATAGTACTAATAATCTTATTAACGCTATAACAAAGAGTGCTTTAAATAAAGCTCTTCGGGATTTTATTAACACTAATATTCTTATTATTAAAATAAAGGGTTAAGTTTAATAGTTAACTAGAGTTAATTCGGATTAGTAATAGAGGGGTTTCTTATACTTATTAGTTTTTCTTATATATTTCCTTATAACGCTTATTTTATTAATTTATTACTTGCGATTATTTTTATATTTAATTAATTTACGAAGTTAGAAATACACTCGATTTAGTTTTAAATACCCTTTAATTTAAAGTACTAATAAGCGGCCTTATAATAATACTCTAATAAGGACTAACTGCCGGTTTTATTATAAGGGGCTACTCTTATATAATAATATAAAGAAAGTGCCGCTATAAAGAACTTATTATAAAGTTAATTTAAAATAAGGCTAAATCCCTTACTTATAGATATTTAAAAGAGGTTCCTTATCTTCCTCCTCTACGTTATAATAGCGACTTCGGCGGGGGCGCTTAGTAAGAGGATTGTCCTCACCGCCGTCCTCCTTATTACGCTTAGTAGCGGCAGAAGAGACGATAGTAAGAAGCTGGTTTAAGACTAGTACCGTCTCTTATTATATAAAGTGTTAATACTTAAGAGCCTTAATATTAAAAAAGAAATAAGGAGGTTAACTTATTACTTACGAGTTAGTTAAGCTAGTGATTTCCCGGCGTATAACGTGTGTTTCCTTTAATAACGCCAGTAATAACTCTTTAGTAGTCTTTAGTACGCTAGTAGTAATAATTAATAATACCGAATTAATTAATTTAGCGGCAGTAATAATAGCTTCTTTATCTTTTACCTTAAGGGCAGTAACTAAATGAAAGTATTCTTCGGCGACAAACCACGGAATCTATTATATATTAGTAACTGTATATTTAAAGTACTTTTAGTGAGGATTTAAATATAATTTAGAATAAGGAAAAGAATTAAGAATACTTACTAAGTTACACTGGGACTTCTTCTTTATATAATATATATATTTCTTACTCTTAAGATTATTAAAGGCGCATTCGTAGAATAGGTTCTTTGCGAGGAGACGAACGTACTAAATATAGTATTTATAGTATACGAGGTCGAGCGCTCCTGTAAATATAAGTATAAGCACTATTTTTAGTTAATACACTATTTCTTTATTAAACTATCTCTGAAGAGTATATTTACTTTTAGTTTATTTATTTGATTTAATATAGTCTTCTTAGAAATGTTAGTTTTTGAGTTATATTAAGTGAATTTAAGGAGATTAGAAAGTAATATACGTATAGTAGTTATATATATATTTACTAAGGAGATTCTAAACATTTAGGGGGGGGCGACATATATATATATTTATCACGTTATATAATATTAAGGGTTCTTATTATTACTAGTTCTCGCTTAACCTCGTTACTGCGTCTCGCTATATTCGGACCCTTTTCGGGACACTTTCGAGACACTATTAGATCGGGATTAGACGATGTTAGATACTTTGTTATTTTATTTATTATTTCTTATATATTACTAGTTATTTACTTCTACGTATATTAGAAATAGTTTTTCTAAAAGAAGTTTTGCTTATATTAGTTTATAAGTCCTTATATAAGTATACTTCGGTCTAGAAAAGGGGGTATAGGTCAAAGCCAGGGGTTAGAGCTTAGTTAGACTAGTTTCAGTGGAGATTTAGTAGGGTTTCGTAGTATATAGTCTAGCTCTCCTTGTACTCTCTTAAAATATATATAGATTTTGAACTATATATTTATTATTCTATCACTATACCCGCATTAGAATATATTCACACATGCGGCGTGGTATATAAACCGGTACTGCACCGACACGTTTAATTGCCTCCGCCCTTAGAACCTAAGCTAACGATAGCTATATTACTTACTACAGTGCTCGAGAATCTAGGAGCTCTCTTAGTGTTTCCTAGAATTACTACTTAATTATTTATTACTTAAGTCTTAAGCTATTCTCTATAAGTATATATAGAGAGTTAGTAGTTTATATTGTTTTTAGTATTAACTTCCTTCGTGAGCTCTTTAGTAATTAAAGGAGTAATATTAAAGATTTCGGATAAAGACGTAATATCTTTTCTATTAAGGTCGACGTATAACTAAAGTCCGAGTATATTTACTATAAGCGCAAAGTATATAAACTATACTAGCTAATCTTTTAGTTTATTATATAAGATCTTAGACAATAAGAGCCTAATAAGTTCGTTAATACTTATAAAAGACATATCGAGTAATTAATATATAATTATAGAGTTAAAAGTAAACGTTAAATAATCGTAAAACTTATTAACTAAAAGTTCTTCTGTGAATGCGCCGTATAACTTAAATAAGACAAGTGTAGCTTTTAACTGTCGTATAAAAGAAGAGTAGAGGTTTAGTAATTAAAGAGTTCTACGATTAAATAAGGTTCTAGAAAGTGTATTCAAAGATTAATTAAATTAAGCGTTGTCCTCTTAAAGAAAGGAGCTAAAGACTGGGTTTATATACTTAAAGTGCTTACGCAAGTATACACTAGACCAAAGAACTGCGCTAGTGCGCGACAGAGCTCTTTTAGTGTTTCTTAGAATTACTACTTAATTATTAATTACTTAAGTCTTAAGCTATTCTTTGTGTATATATATATATATATATAAAGAGCTAGTAGTTTATATTATTTTTAATATTAACTTCCTCTGTGAGTTCTTTAGTAGTTTAAAAAGTAGTATTAAAGATTTTAAATAAAGATATAATATCTTTTTTATTAAGGTCGACGTATAATTAAAGTCTAAGTATATTTATTATAAGTGTAAAGTATATAGGTTATATTAGTTAATCTTCGGGTTTATTATATAAGATCTTAGACAATAGGAGCTTAGTAAGTTCGTTAATACTTATAAAAGACATATCAAATAATTAATATATAATTATAAAATTAAAAGTAGAGATTAAATAATCGTAGAACTTATTAACTAAAAGTTCTTCTATACATACGCCGTGTAGCTTAAATAAGATAAGTGTAACTCTTAACTATCGTGTAAAAGAAGAGGGTTAGTAATTAAAAGGTTTTACGATTAAATAAAGTTTTAGAAAATGTATTCAAAGATTAATTAAATTAAGCGTTATCCTCTTTAAGAGAAGAGCTAAAGACTAAGTTTATATACCTGGAATGCTTACTGTTAGATTTTGACTTCGGTAACTCGTGCCGACTCTACGCTAGAGAACAGCCGAAGTAATTTCCACTGCTTACGCGGCTCGGAAATTACTCTCGTATTTGATTACGTAGTCCGTAAGAGCCACGTAATCGATTACGTAGTCGTCAAAGCTTCCAGAGAAGCTAATATTATATATAACTACCGAAAAGCCCTTATAGCTCTTCTCTCAAGTAAGTAAGCAATTTACTTTGTCTCTAATCACGTATCCTCACTTATTGCGCTTCCTCTCTTCTAATTAGCTCACTTATTTTTATAAAGATTATAATATAACTACCTCGCTTATATACTCAACAAAACCTATTCTAGGCCTAATCAGCCGGAAATAGCTTAAAACAAGCTATATACGTCTGATACAAAGCTCTGACGTCCACAGGTTATAGCTATAAAATCCAAGGCTTCTAATACACGGCTTTCCTAGGCTAAAATAGTAGTTGTACGAAGCTCCGGGCTCTGCGTCTCAAACTACCGGAAAGTAACTGTATTTAGTAAAGACTCGTTTGAGCTCGTTTGAGCTTATATTTACTTAATTCGGCTACTTAAGCGAATACACACGTAATAAGCTAGAGTAGTTATATAGACCTAGAAATCCCCTTTACAATAAAATCATCATTCACACCAAGTATCACTTTTTTTCAATTTTCACATAATAGTAATTCGCTAAAGTGGCCTATAATATTAGTTACTGACACACTATTCCCGATTAAGACTATTAAATAGACTCGGACTAGTATTACTACTACTTCCGTTTAAACGCTTATTAAAAAAGCCATACTAGCTTCTCTTAATTAAAGTAAGCTAGTCCCCTTTAAGCCCTTACTAACCCGATTAGGACGTATTACGGACCCGAGGCCTTTGACCCTAAGACTAAACCCTAAGGAAATCATAACTTAGTAGTCTCTAGACATTATAAGCGTGCGTAGCCACTTAGATTGCGGTTCTAAGTCTTATAATAAGCTTCTCATTTTTAGGTGCTTATACCTTTACGGCGCTAGTAGTAGCTATTAGTAGCGTATTAACGTAATTATATTAAAGAGTAGCTGTCTAAATCGTTACTAGTTTAACACAAATTACAGTAGTCTTTAAGCTTTATTAGTTATATAAGAAGCTATCCTTAAAGAGGGTTATAGTTAATTAAGCCTATTTACCTCTTATGAGAGAAACTAAGCTAGTAATGGCGATAGCGTTGTAATAAGAGCCTAAGTAGACCGCTAAGAACCCTATTATAATACTAACTAAACGAAACCCTTAGTAAGGTAATATATAAGTCCTTGGCAAGACTTTTACTTAATATATCGATTTTAAATCGATTTAGGGCATACTAAATCAAAGAGGGAGAGAGCTTCAACGAGAGGTTAAAGACTTAAATAAAGTCTAAGACTAAAATAGTCTAATAATTCGCTATAAGTGATATTTGCCTAAGAGGAATTAAAGAAGCTAAACTCAATCGAGATAAGCTTAAAATAGCTGTTACTGCCTTTAAGGGAGAGAAGCTAGTAAATAAATCTAATTATATTAAGTAAATAAACCCTATTAGTTTATTCCTGGAAATTAACGGCTATATGCCTTATATTTCTAGTAAAGCTTCGCCTCTAGACTAATCCTTATATTACGTTAGGGGTACTAAAGGAAGTAGATTCGTATTAGCCCCTTATTCTTAAGAGCTAACTATAAAATACTATAAAAAGCTAGACTACTTTAAGACTCAGAGCTAAAAAGCGCTAAGGGAGCTAAAGTCGATTATATCGCTGGAAAATTAAGAGTGATTCAAAGACAAAAATACGACTAAGAAGCTATAGAACGCTATTTAAGCTACCTTCGGCTAATCAACGTTAGAGTTAGTTGGCCGTTATATAAACTAAATCGTCGACTTTAATCACAGCTCTTATAAGAGTATAAACGAATACACTAGTGTAATCTAATCGAGCGCTATATACCTAAAGTAACTAGACTGCGAGATTCCTAAGCCTATAATTGTTAGTCCACAGGCCCCTGCAGAAGCCTACTTAGATAGTACAAGTATACTTTCGTTAATATATAGGGGTCAGAGGCCTACTAGAGGGGTTTTAGTAGAGATTCAGTAGCGTCTCGTAGTATATAAGCTAGCTCTCCTCGCACTCTCTTTAGAAATACACAGATTTTAAATTACACTTTATTACTTTATCGCTATATACGCATTTTGAATATATTTACACTTGCGGCGTAGTATATAAACTAGTACTACACTGACACTAATTAGTAACAAGCTTGTATCGTTAACTTTATTATAAATAAAAAAGGTCTCAGGCTATAAAGTAAATTTTAAGCTTTAACTTAAGGAGTACTTAATTGTATTTTCCTTAAAGGGCATTTTACTTTTTCTAAATCGTGGAGGGAAGGCAACTTCTCTCTTGAGACTCGACTAGGACTATTACACGTTAAAAAAGAGTTATTATAATACAATAATCACTTTACGAAGATTGTTAAGTTAATATCCTTAAATCTAGAACTTTAGACTTTCGAGAAACTTATCTAAGAACCTACTAAATCACCCACGAATCACATTTAATATAATAGCGGATGTTTTAGACTATACCCTAGAGCTAGAATTAACTCCGGAAATTATTAATATTATAATTACACTTAAAGAGAAAGTAAATCTTAATTTAAATTTCTTAGTAAACGTAATAGTATATTTACGAAAGTTTAAGGAGGACTTCTATAACAGACACCTTAAGGGAGAGTTCCTTTTCTAAGACTTTTAGAAGTACTTTAAGGGTTAAATAGTAAATGAGTTTAAATTAATTAAGACAGCGGAACGTACGTGTCTTAAGGACGACTTACGAGCCTTTAGCGTATTTATACGACGTATTAAAGGAATAAGGACAGTAAATACTCTAATAGAAATAATATAAGCTAAGGAAAATCTGTAACTAAAGGACTAAATAAAGATATAAATTTGGAACTACCCCGAATTAGTACTAAATTACATCCGAGAATTAGTCTCTCGCTTACTACTACTAATCCTAATAATACTTTAATAAAATCAACCCCCAATGTCTCTATAATATTAACTAGAAGTAGTTATTTATTTTATAAAAGAAGACACTCTTTTAAAAGGGTCAAAAGTAAAGATTATAGAGACGATTTAGCTATTAAGATTACTTAAGATCTCCTTTACTAAAGGAGATAAAGCTAATGATCTATATAATATAACCCTACTTATAGTCCTAAAAAAGGAGTTCTTATTTACTCTTAAAAGGGATCCCCTAAGTAATCTCTACTCGTGGAGATTAAATAATTACGCGTTATTAAATCTCACACTAACGCTAGTAATATACCCACAAGATAAGTTATTACTATTATTTAAAGTTCTTAGGATTACTAGATTATATATAGAGCCGATTCGGCTATTATAATATATTATAGATCTATTAATATTAAATTAAGTAAAATCGTTAGTAAACTTTACTAAGATATATACTAAGGAGCTCTAATATAACAAAGACAAGGACTACTTAAATAAGAAGCTCTATATCTTCGCCGACTTATATTAAAGAGTATTTATTAAGACTAAAGTCTAGAACCGAGCCTTTTTATTAATATTACAAGATAAAACTAGTTCGTACTACTATTAATACCTTTAAAATAAGGGGTACTTATTTAATAAACTTATTAAGACGACTCGCGAACACTTTAAAATAGAAGAGAGAGTTAATAAGTTCCTTAATTAATAGTTTAGTCTAACTTTCTCGTTATTTTAAGAGGAGCCTTACTAGACGGGAAAACTAGTACTAACTTAATTAAAGAACTTTGCTAAGGAATTATAGAGTATTTAGCTTAGCCTAAAGGACAACAATATATAGAACGACAAAACGCTCCGCGATAAACTCGTATAAGGAATATTAAAAAACCCCCTCTTTAAAATAGCCTTATTTTAAGTACCCCTTACTTTCTCTACGTTAATAAATAGTCTTCGCTTCGCTGTCGGCGTTAAAGTAACTTATAGCTCAGGATCGAGGGTAAGTAAGTACTTTAGATTATATATAAATCGCTACTAATTTTATATTATAAATAAGACGGTTTATTACTTTAATTATAAGATAAAATTTTCAAGTAAAAACAAACGTAAAGACAAATTCCAGCTTATATTAGGCTACACAGGCTATATTATTTATAAGAAAATGGATTACTATAATAGTCGTTACTTTAATAAAGAGTAAGTAACGTTTAAGGCACAATACTTCGCGGCGTATAAGGCCAAAGGAGTAAAAGCTATAAATAAGACCTTCAGAAGTTACTTAGCTTATATTAAGGGAATCGACCCTAATTTTAATTAAAACCGGACTATATTTAGACACTATTTAAGAAACTATTAAGATATAAATTTAGACACTTTAATAGATATTAATAACTCTTTAAGGAGTTCTAATAACAATAATAATAATAATACTATAAACTTCACGACTATATTTATAATAAGTAAGGCATAATATAATACACGAGAAGTTATAAGGCAACTTAAGGAGAAGAAGACTACTTATATTTTAGAAAGTAAAATCAAGAGACCCGCTCTTAACGAGGCTTATATAACGTAATAGACAGACAGAATCTTTTAAAGACTATTAATTAATATAAGGGTATTTAATAAAAACACAAGAAGGATTAATTAATTATAAGTATTATAATAAATTTAAGATATTAAGTTTAATACTAATTAAGCGGGCTAGAGCCAGATTACATTTAGTGCCGGTTCGCGACTGTCCCTAAGAGTTACTATAGTTAACACTCTAACTAAAGAGATAGACTTCTAAATTATAGACGCAAATATCCCGTTTCTAGTTTACTTATAGTAATTAAATATACTTAACACGTAATATAATAACTTACGCAATATCTTAATTTAAAGTAATAAAAAGCACTTAATTATATAGAAGTATAAGTATTTATAATTACTTTTAGATTAATATCGTTAATTACTAGACACTTCTATTAGAACAATAAATATATACTACTTAACTAAACAAGAAATACGTCGGCTTTATAGACGTTTTAGACACCCTTTAATAAAACGTCTATAGTACCTACTAGATTAAGCTAACTATAAGTATAACTTAGAAGTTATATTAAGGGTTAAAGAGATATATAAATATTACTAAAAACATATAAATATTCTATATAAGTTCTACTTTAAGTTATAAGACGACGCCGACTTTAATTATATAGTCTTTGTTAATATCGCGATACTTAGAGAACAGTATACCCTTTATATAATAGACGAGACAACGGGTTTTAATATAGCGAAACTACTTCGAAAGGCCCCTAGTTCGGCTACGACTTAGGCCACCTTTAACGTATTTAAGTTAGTATAAATTAATATATATCTTAAACCTTTAGATTTCGTTATATATAATTATAATACTAATTTTAATTTTAAGGAGTTTTAGAGTATACTTAAATTTATAAGTAATACCTCTAAGTTAGTACTTATTAAGGCATACTATTTAATTAATAAAGTTAAGCGATACTACCGTCTATTAAGCCGTGCTTATAAAATCGTTATAAAAGAGCACCTTAAATTAAGCGACAAAGACTGACTAGAAATAATAGTAAAAGTAATAAATAATATAATTTGACTTAATAGACTTATCCCTATACTACTTATTTTTAGTATATACTCTAAAATAATAGAGTTAGACCTCTTAAATCTATTAGTTAAATAACGTGTGACTATAATTAAGAAAGCTATAAAAGAGGTATAGAAAATCTATATTATATATAAAGTTAATAATACGTTAATTATATAAAACAGCCTTAGAACTACTTATATTTACAATCTCTACCTTAATAATTAAGTTTTAATATATTAAGAGAGTAAAGGATAAATAAGACTTTACGATTTCTTAAGTATTAAGGGAGAATTATATAAGATCGATATAAGAAATAAGAGAATATATACGTTTTAATTAACTATAATTCGTTCCTTTAAGACAAGTACTTTTAGTATTAAATAATAAAAAGAAAACTTATTAAAAGATATTTATAAGTAATATTTAAGATCCCTAATTAAAAACACTATTAAAATAATATTAAATCTACCCTAAATTACTATTTAAATTCTATTTACGAAATATCTCTTAGATTTACTAATTATTAATAACAATTATAATATTAAAGTGTTTTTAATTAAGAAGGAGACAAGGGACTAAGAGCTATTTATTAAACTTTATATTAAAGGGAAGATTATAATATTTAGGCTATTATTTTAATAGTCTTAAAGGACGGAATATAAAGTACTTATTTAAAGGGGTGTTTTTGTGTCTATTTATAAAGACGACCTTAAAGTAAGAGGCCACTACATCTTTAAGTCAAGAATAATAAATAAAGTTAAAGGCAAGGAGACGTTAACTCTATATAAGAAGTTAAGACTAATAATTTAGTACTTTAACGACAAAGGGAAAAAAGAAATATTAACTTAATCTCTAATAATCTAATAGTCTAACTAATAGTTACTTATTTTCTTAGCCGCTACTATTAAGTACCTAAATCGCCTCCGAAACTAGTCTGAATCTTATTTAATTATTAAAGACATTACTTAAGCTTACGTCTAAGTAAAAATAAGGCTTTTTTAAGACATTTTTATATAGTTACTAAAAGAGATTATAGGAGATTTCCTTCTTAGTATAATATTTATAATAGTACTATTATTATATAATATACTTAAGTCTAGAAATTATTAGTTTAATATATATTATAAATATTATATAAAGAACTTATAAATAAAGACGTTAACGTATAACTTATACTTACTAATTAATACTAAGGAAAACTATAACTTTAAAGTCGTAAAAATATAAATAGACGACACGTTAATTCTAAGAGATAAGGACTTCTTAGTAAGAGAGTAAAATAAGATTACTAAGGCTAGTTTTTTAACAAAGCTAATATAAGTACTACTCTTTATTAAAACTATTACGTTTAATAAGTATATTATCTCTATAGACAAAGATAGCCTCTATATATCTTAAAAGGGTCAAGGAGTAAGGCTAAAGTTAGTCGACGTAAGAAAAGAAGACTATAAGAAGGCTTATAAAGAGTAATAAGCTCGTGTGGCTTACTTTATTATTATTTATTAACTAAAAGTAATATTTAATCTCTTAGTCGTAATATAATATTAAGATCTAATAAAAGACGACGTTAAGGCCTTAAACTTACGCCTTAAATAGTAAATAGACAACTTAGAGAGAGGACTCTAATATATACTAGTTAACTTATAGTTTATAAAGGTCTACGTTTTTATAGACGGTTCTTTTATTAATAATAAAGACTTAAGCTTATAGATAAGTTTCGTATTAGTAATTAGTGCCGAAACAGTAGGGGATACACAATTTACGTTGATTAGTAATATTATATATACTAACTTAATAAAGTGTAAGAGAGTAACTCGTATAGTACTTACATTAGAGTTATATACTATAATGGCTAGTATTAATATAGTAACTAATAAGCTTAACATTTTATATCTTCTTATTATTATTTACACGGATTCTTTGTCCCTTTATAAGTGTATTATTAAGCTCGATACGACGAAAAAGAAGCGCCTAATAATTAATATTATGACTATTCGTTAATTATATGAGCATAGAGAGCTAACAGAGGTTCAATAGATCAATAGCGCCAATAATCCTACTAACGCTATAACGAAGAGTACTCTAAATAAGGCTCTTCGGGATTTTATTAATACTAATATCCTCACTATTAAAATGGAGAGTTAAGTTTAACAGTCAACCGGAGTTAATTTAGACTAATAACGGAAGGGTTTCTTACACGTTTCTTACACGTTTCTTATACGTTGATTTTTTTATATATATTTCCTTACAACTCTTATTTTATTAATTTATCACTTGCGATTATTTTTATATTTAATTAATTTATAAAGCCAAAAACACGCTTAATTTAGTTCTAAACACTCTTTAATTTAAAGTACTAACAGGCGGCCTTACGACGACACTTTAATAAGGACAAACTGCCGGTTTCACTATAAGGGGCTACTCTTATATAATAATATAAAGAAAGTGCCGCCACAAAGAACTTACTATAAAGCCAATCCGAAACAGGGCCAAATACCCTACGAATATATATCTAAAAGAGCCTCCTCCTCTATACTATTACGGCGACTTTAGCGGGAGCGCTCAATAAGAGGGGTATCCTTACTATTGTCCTCCTCCCTACCACGCTTAATGGCGGCGGCGGAGACAGTAGTAAGGAGCCGATCTAAGATTAACACTGTCTCTTATATTATAGTGTTATTAATACTTAAAGCTTTAATATTAAAAAGAAATAAGGGGGTTAACTTATTACTTACGAGCTAGCTAAGCCAGCGATTTCCTAGCGTAGAGCGCGAGTTTCCTCTAGTAACGCTAACAATACCTCCTTAATATTCTTTAGTACGCTAACGGCGGCGACTAACAATGCCGAATCGATTGATTCAGCGGCAGTAACGATAGCTTCTTCATCCTCTGCCTCGAGGGCAGTAGCTAACCGGACGTACTCCTCGACTACGAACCAAGGGATCTATTAGATCGGGACTTCTTCTCTACGCAATATACGCACTTCTTACTCTTAGGATTATTAAAGACACAGTCGTGGGACAAGGTCTTTATAAGGAGACGAACGCACTGAATACAGCATTTTTGGTATGCGACGTCGAGGGCTCTAGTAGGGATTAGTGCTAACACTGTTTTTCAGTTAACACACCGTTTCGCCACTGAACCACTACTAAAGTATATACGTACTTTTGACTAGTTTATTTGATTTAATATAGTCTATCTAAATATATCAGTTTTAGACTATATTAAATAAGTAAGGCGATGTCAAGAGTAGTCATATATATACTATATGTGTGTGTATATATATATACGTGGCTAAGAAAAGAAAACCTTAATTCTAGGGGAATCTAGCGCATATATATACCTCAACTCATAGATAATACTAAGCCTAGGGGTTATTGTTAACAACCTCGCTTAGCCGACTTCGCTACCTTATATATTATCACATACTAGAACGTCTTTATTAATACTAACACGGCCATTACGGAGCACCGCTATACTACTATACCTAGTTTGGGTACCTTTCGGAGCATTTTCGGACTAGGGTCAAGTGTTACTTAATACTTAATTAATTCTGACATTTTATACTTCTCATTTTTTATTTACTTCTTATTTATTAAGAGCTTTAGCTATATTAGAATATGTCTTTCTAAAATAAGTTTTACTTATGTTAGTCCACAGGCCCCTACAAAAGCCTACCTAAATAGTACAGGCATACTTTCGTTAATACATAAGGGTTAGAGGCCTACTAAAGGGGTTTCAGTGGAGATTCGGTGGCGTCTCGTAGTATATAAGCTGGCTCTCCTCGCACTCTCTTTAGAAATACACAGATTTTAAACCACACTTTATTACTCTGTCGCCATACACGCATTTTGAATATATTCACACTTGCGGCGTGGTACATAAACCGGTACTACACCGACAATAATAATTAGCCTAATACTAAAAGGCTTGCTAAGCTCTTTTGACGCTTTTTTGTCTTATAAATACGAGAAAATGTTAAGTAATCTTAAGAATATTAATATTAACGGTCTAATTAATGACTTAATTTCGGAAGAAGCTCGTATAGGCGCTAACGCTGACTTTAACGCTAATAAGTGTCTAAAGGCAGTAAAGGCAATAATAGAAAATACTATAATAAATGTAAAGTCACGGGATATATAACGTCTACGTATTAGGTCTTATACTTAGAGCTAAAGCCTAATAATTCGGAAAATCCGAATAATAAGCCTAATAAGGCTAAAGAGGCTAAGGAGTCAAAAGGCGAGTAGAAAATAGAGTCTAGTAAGGCTATTATAGTTATATCTAAGACTAATTCGCCGCTAAATAAGTATATAACGGCTAGAAAGCCTATAAAGGCAAATAAGCCTAAAATGTAACTTGAACCTTCCCTACTTATAAGTACTTTTATAAATACTGTAATAGAGGACTTAAGCGAATCCGATTCCGACTAATTAGAACGTGATATTATAAATTAAGCTTTTAGAACCGTCTATAATTATAGATTAGTTCTAGACTCTAATACTAGCGAGTACTATACGCCTAATAAGGGATAGCTTCTTAATTATAAGCTTACTCTTCGAAAATCGGTTATAATCGTTAATAATAACGTATTACTAGTATTAGGCATAAGAGATATTCTTATTAAGGGCAATAATAACCTAGAAGTAGTTATATAGCAAATAAACTATATTCTAGGGCTAAAAACGACCTTATTAAGCTCACGGGAAATGACTAAGAAAGGCTAGTTAATTAACTTTACTGAGAATAATACTTTATTAAAGTATTAAAAGGGCTAATTAGAGGCTAAATAAGACTATAACGCTTATTACGTTTAAGCGAAAGTTAACTACGACCTCTTAGAGCCTATAATATATTAAGTAAACTTAAATACGCCGTTAGACTTTTATTATAAGAGGCCAGTATATATAAATAAAGAGTTGATTGTTAGAACAATCGAGAAAAGCTATAAATTAAAGAAAATCTAATAAAAAGACATAAAGCTAGCCGACTATAACGCTTATAATAGCGGCAAAATGTACGTAATCGGCAGTAAAAAGCCTATATTAGACGCGTCACCTTTAACTATATTCGATATTAATATCGCAAGGCCTTTTAAAGTCAAAGGACTTAAAGGAAAGTGTTATTTCCTTATAATTACGTATAAAGGATTACGAGTTATATAGTTATATACCTTAAAACTCAAAGCCGACGCCTATGACGTCTTAATCGACTTTTGTAATATGATTAATAATCAATTTAATAGTTAAAATACCGTCAAATACAAATTTATAACGAATATTAAAGCTTTTAAGCTTAATAACGCAGGGGAGTTTAAGTTTAATAAATAGACGTTTTTTTGTAAGTAAAAAGGGTATATTTGTGAATATACTAGCCCTTATTCCCCTTCTTAAAACGAGATAGCCGAAAGGTTAAATAAATACTTAATAGAACAGCTAATTAGTGTTTATAAGGCTAAGAAGATACCCTTATTTTTATAGTTATATATATTACAAGGGATAACTTATATTAAGAATCAGTTATATAACTCCGTCATAAAGAAGACGCCTTTTAAAGCTTTATATAATAAATTACTGACAATCGATTATATTCGTATATTAGGCTCTTTAACTTACGTACTTGAGAATAAAAGAGCTTATAAGTTAGCTAATAAATCCGACAGGGGTATCCTTATAGGGTTTAAGTCTTTTAATAACTACTTAGTTTATTTACTAAATAAAAGAGCTGTTATAAGCTCTAAAAACGTCTTAATTAAAGAGGATTTAATCCTTAAGGACAATATAATAGAGGAAACTGAATTCGACTACACAGTCGAAACACTTAAAGAGTTTAAAGGCGCTAGTAATGATACTATTAAGTTAATAAGTAGTATTAACGACGAAATACTTAAAGAAGGTAATATAAGCGAAAAGTCGCCTATTAACTAATTAGAGGGCGAGAAAACGGATTTTAAAGACGAATCCGACTTATTCGCACAAGAGCTTCCTTAAACGCCAAAGGTTAATAAAAGGCCTAATGTGGCTAGCCCAGAAATACCTAAAGCGCCTATTAAAAGGCCTAGAAAGGATTATTCGAGCTGGGAACTTAACGTCGTAACTAGAAACACTAGTGCCGCCAAAGACTCTAATAACTCTTCGGAAAATCAGTTAGTAATATAATTAAGCTCTAATACAGCTATTCGCCAGCTAAATAACTAGTTAATCAAAGAGGAAAAAGAAGCTTTCTCTATCTATAAAGACGCTAAGAGACTAGCTTCTATGGCTCTAATAAGCTCTAAGATAGACGAAGATCTAGAAATGGGGCTAATAAAGTTATTAAAAGAGCTAGAAGCTAATAAAATCGTTATTAAACGAGAAAAAGGCCTTTAAATCTACAAGCCTAAAAGTCTTAAAGAGGCTATAGCCTCTCTATATAAGGACTACTAACTAAAAGCTATAGAAAAAGAAGTTAATTCCCTAGAAAGCCACGTGTAAAGGTAGTGGTTCCCACTCCATTTACTATGCCTAAATAGGATTAGTCTAAGACGTTACGAGAGACGTAATAGCCTCGGTAGAGCTCGAGCTGAGCGCTTTACGCTATATACCCACTTAGTATTCGACTAAGTGAGGCTATATAGCGCTAATACGTAATACGTATATAACGTTACAACGCTATTACGTAATACGTACGCAACGTATACGTCATGTAATTAAGTCTAATTAAGAATAGCCTAGACGATGTCGAAGATATAAGGAGAGCTACTGTGGGAGGGACGAACCCTAATCCACACAATAAGAGGGTAGTATATAGCGAGCCACCGGAGGAGATTCTAGGCTCTATAAATAACAGATTAATCAAATCTAAAGATATTATATATCTAGAGAGTACGAATTAATAAAGGAGGGGAGGGAAAAGGTTCTAATAAATAGAATATATCTAGTGTTACGTTCTTGACGTTCTATAGTCAAATGTTAGCTCTTTATATATACGAAGGACTAACGTAGTCATGTGACAAAAGAAATCAGGGGCTGTCCCCACTATATACGTCCCCCCCTTCTAAGACTTTACTCGCCCTCGAGTAATATATACTAAAAAGAAGTAAATAACTAATTAAAGCGTCTCAAATCGTTAGTAAGATATTATATAACTAGTATATACAAAGTCCCGTGATAGTTGACTTATTACCTTTAAAGTAAATAATCGTCTCACTTAATACCTTCTTGCCCCCCTATATAAGGCTGGCTCTCCCTTACTAACTTTCTAACTTTAACTCCCTAAATATAATAACCTCTCCTTAGTACTATTCTCTCTATAAAGTACCTTAACGCGTCTCGATCTCTTTCTTCCTTCTTTTTATTAATTAAATAACACCTCTTATACCTTCTCTTGTTATAATACTTTTAAAGAAAGTAAACTTCCCTACTAAGCTTATATTAAGATCGACTTTACTATTACTTTTCTTATACTACTAAGGCAAGATCTTCTTCTATTTAACAATAACTTTAGTTACTATAACTCTAAGTATTCTTAAAAGTCTCTCTACTACTAATTCTTCGCTATTTAATACCTTTAAGGCAATAACTTTGGCCTTTACTATTAACTTTAGCGCACTATTAGAGCTTAGTACCTTAAACTTCGTTATTACTTAGTTATAGAGGTAACGTAATAAAGAGCTTTCCTTGCTTACTTACTTCCTTTTTATTAGACAGTAACTTCTTCCGTAATACTTAAGTTAACTTATATACAGTCTCTACTTAGCTTTCTCGTACCTCGATTTCTAAATAATAACTTTAATATAAAGTCAAGTCGCCTTAACGTAATAAGTTAACCTTTTATAATACTATTTAAGCTTTATTAACTCCTCATAGACCTTTAAGAAGAGTCTTTCGTTATTAGTTACCTTAGAGGTACTATTGAAATCGGTTTACATTTTAGCTTAAGCGCTCTTAATTTTAATACTAAAGGTTAACACTATAAAAGTCTTAACGCGTCTTAACTTCGTGAGTTATACTCTTATCTCTTCTCTTGTACTTAACTAGCTATTCACAGATTATACTAACACCTTTTCTACACTAATCGTAATACGACTATTATCTTTAGTCCTTAACTCGTGTTTTAAGAAATGCCTAAAGTAAACTCTAGGACTTTACCTTAACGTTATTCGAGTTAAGTATCAAATTGCTTAACCTCTTTATAGCGCCAGTGCTTATATTCTCTTAATAAGT
Source organism: Leptodontidium sp. 2 PMI_412 (assembly GCA_021432625.1). Lineage (NCBI taxonomy): Eukaryota > Fungi > Ascomycota > Leotiomycetes > Helotiales > Leptodontidiaceae > Leptodontidium > Leptodontidium sp. 2 PMI_412. Next base: position 140,320 of record MU270431.1, read on the forward strand.
CAAGGAAACAATACTATTTGTCTTCTTTAAGTTCGTAAACTAATAAGAATTAAGGCCACCTCGTGTAACTATTTATATTAAACTCTACCCCTTAGGCTAAGAACGTACGTGTCACGCCGTACTAATCTTCCCTTAATAATAAGTCACTAAGTAGCTTTTAAGTCCCTTTATAAATATACTTTTATTATACTTACGTAAGTCATATTACTAAAGATAAGTAGTATTATTCCGTTAGTCTCTTATTAATTAGTTAGTTAGATAGGGTAAAGGCTAGATCCGCTAACTTCGAAGGTTTATAGTAAAAAGCCAGGAGGAGTAAGAAAACTAATAGTCATAATACGTCGAGTAAGGTTAAGAGGCTATAATAAGTTCTTAGTTCTTAGTATAGTGGAAATAGCCCCTTCTCCCCTTAATAAGTAAGTCACCTCCTATTATTAAAGCTAATAGAGGGTCTTTAAAACAGTTAAGCTTTTTAGGGGCAAAAGAGTTTAATTAACTCAAGTACTATTAAGTTAATAGTAGCTAAGTATAAGATGGTATACTATAGGGGTCCTACTAGCTAGAGATCTTCTCAGAATAGTGGTTTAGTCTTAGTTAAGGTCTCTTAATTACTTTAGTTCTTTAATAGAGGTTAAAGAACTTATTATTAATCTTAAGGTCGAAGTTAGACTTAACTCCTGACTAATTACTTTGTAAGTTATTAGCTTTGTCCTTGTCTATTTTACTTAACGACACTTCTTAGAATAATATAATAGGCGGTGACGAAACATTTATAAGAACACTTAGGGTCGCTCCCTTAGCCTTAATTAGTTACTAGTACTTATCGCTAAACCTAACTAAAGGTCGAGAGTATAAAGTCTTTATTACTTTAGTGATATTAATATAAGCTTAAAATAACGGCACTCTTACTTATAAGTTTATTATAGTCGTAAAACTATTATATTATATTTAAAAGTTATTTATAACTTATAGTCTCTTACTAGTACTCTAAGTACGAAATATACTACCTCTTATTTACTAATATTAGTAAACAGCAAGAGAAGTCTTTATTCTTTTAGACTTTCTAACAAAAAGGGACTAAAAGGTATTAACGTATATATAAAAGGGGCCTTAACTTAATAAGTAAGAGACTTTAAATAGAGCTAATTAAGGGTAGTCGACTAATACTTAATCCCTGAAAGGTTCATTAGTTAGGGGTCATCGGCCAATAATATACTTAGATCTCTAGCACGTGGGGTAGGGTTAGTGTTAGTTATATTCTATCGCCTATAATAAGAGATCTTCTTAAATAAATCGCGAACCTCCCTAAGACTTACTTAGGCTTATTAATAAGAGTATTATCCGGCAAATTCCTAAATTTGAGGCTATTATAAATAGTCCTTAAGGTTTTAGAGAGCACAGCTTTAATCCCGAGCGTATTATTAACTCTTTCACTAGGAGATTTCTTAGACTTCTACTTACCTTATATAAATCGTGTGATCTACTTACTAGTTCAAGGCTAATTTATTAATAGTACTCTTAGTATTGTCCTTTATAAATTACTATACGCTATAGTTAAGTTCATAGCTTTATAAGTATTAACTTTGTCCTTAAAAACAATAGACTTACTTTATTATTTCTTTTCTTTTTATTAATTACCGAGAGTTAACGCCTAAGTATATTACGTCTATATTCTTTGGGGTGTCTAATACGTTAGACTCGAATTTCTGGCCTAAGCTATAAGTTTAACTTACCGTTTTAGAATTTAGTCTTACAGATTAAGCCCGACAACTAGCTTATTTAAACGAAGTTACTTTTTACTACCTAGAATATCGCCGGCTTAATAATAGTAGTCTTATTCTAAACTTATTATATATTTATATATAATAAGTAGTTTATAAGGGCGCTAGTTTCTTATTAAGTTTTGCTCTAAGAAATAAGTGTTCTTATAGCGCGAGGCTAATGTTCTCTCTAACTTACTTAGGGCTATATAAGCTCTTCTTTATATTTATTATAGTATTAAAGTGTCCTAAATTATAGTTTTTTAGTAGTACAAAGTCGGTTTAGCGATCATTTTAATGATTTTAATATATAGTAATATATCGTCCCCCCCTTTAAAAACTAAGGGTGCGTCCTTATACTAGCTCCTTAACGCTAAAGCCTTAATACCGAAGTATTAGCTTTAAGTTTCGTATTACGATAATTACTCGTGAAAGTGAGTAACAGTTATTAAGGCTAAGTTTATTTAACTAAAAAAGTATTATTAGTAACGCTAGCATATAGAGCGTATATATTTATTCTAAGTTAAACACTACTTAGTACTTACTACGCTATTATATTAATAATTCGGGGACTCTAATCACTATCCTATTGTCCCTAACACACTATATCGTTAAAATCGTAGGGTTCTCTAAGAATTCGGGGTCGTTAAAGTATTATAAATCGATGTCTAGTTTAAGATTTAAAGGGGTTAAGTTATTATCTTTACTAGAGGCCTCTCCCACTTTATTACTATCGTTGTAAATAAAGTTGTTCCTCTTATAAAAGAGCTTAAGCTTATTACCGGCGAAGGTTTATTATAGCTAAAGGCCATTATCGCTAAGTTCCTTAAGTCTATAATAGCCTTTATTAGTATAAGTTTTAGTAATCTCGTAAAGACTTAACTACTTAAAGTCAAGTGCTCGGTTTAAGGACATGTCATTTTCTTGTATTAAGTCTTAGTAAAGGACTAAGTCTTTATTTTTAAATAGTCTCTTTTATATATTGTGTTTAAGATTAAAGGCTTCTTTGTCTTCTTAATAACGTTAAGTCTTCCTAAAGATAACCTTATTAATGTGTTTTTATTTTATTTAAAACTATATAGCCTTAAGCTATAATAACTTTAATTAGTCACAAACTTCCTTAGTAAATAACGTTCTTTATATTAGGTTTCTTGTCTCGATAAGTAAGATCGCCTCCTTGCCGTATATTATATAAAATAGTATATAACTAGTTAGACTATATATAGTAGTTTTATTAGTAAATAACACTATAAAAAGGTTATTAGTCTAACGTCCTTTTATTTTTAACAAAGTATTCTTGATAAGTCCATGGCCTCGTTCGATTATTCTGTTAGCTCTAGCGTTATATACTAAGATCTTAATTCACTCGACCTCTATTTTATTAAGTAGCTCTAGCACTTCCCTTATATTCTTAGTTCCTCTATTTATAATAAATCTTTAAAATAACTTATAATAGCAAATAATATCTTCTTAAATAAAAGTAATAATATATTTGGCCTCTCTAGTAAGGAAAGCTTTAGCTTTAGCCTATCCACTTATGTCGTCTCTTGTAATAATAAGGTAGCCTTTTCCCTTATATAGTAGTATGTAAGTAACATCTAATACCTACTTTTCCATGAGTCTATTCAATGTTATAGAGTAAAGAGGCTCCTTAAGACGTTTTGTTAATCAGAGTTGACAATTTTTACACGTTTAGACGTATTTTATATAATTAATAAATAGTCCCTTTTAAAAGTACTACGTAGTAATACAATAATAAGTGCTTTCTCTCCCTTTATAACTAGAATTATTATAGTAACTTTAAAGTATAATTTCCTTCTCCTTATTAGTATTAATAACAAGCTTAATAATAGAACCTTTTATAGGGAGCCTCTAAATCCGGTGACTATATATACTATAGTTTAAGGCTTCTCGTTTAAAAACACAAAACTACTTTCTAGTTATATCTTTAAAAGTCTTAAGTGTCGTTAAATATCAGGCAATTTACTAGTATCTTTTACTATATTTATTAATTAAGATAAGTAGTCCTTCTCCATTAGAGCTTAAACTATTAAAAGAGTTAAGTTCCCCTTTGTCTCTTAAGTATTATACTTTTGTTTTTATGTCTAATAAGATATTGTTTTGTTTACGTAGTTTAGGGTTTATTATTACTTCTTTAGGTTCTAAATTAGTAAGTTCTTCGGTGTTAAATGCTTTTATAGGGCAGATTTTATAGGCTTTTAACTCGGAAAGTATTTAATCCTCGTCTATATTATTTTCTTTTAGTGTATTATTAATATGCCTTAGCCTCTTAAAGAGCTGATTAGTAACGACGTGTGTTAAGCCTTTAATATGCCGAACTTTGAAGTCAAATAAGTGTATTTAAGTAAGCTATTTAGTAAGTAAGGCGCTAAGATAATCGTAGGCGGCTCTATTTAGCTAGGTAACTAAGGTGTTAGTGTCTGTTTTAATAATAAAGTGTATACTAATAAGCTAAATCTTGAGTTTCTTTAAAATATAAAGTATACCTTTATACTCTCACTTAGTGGCATTATACTTGGCTTTAGTCTTACTCTAAAAACTACTCTCGTACTTTATAGGTCGTATCTTATTCGTTAGAGAGTCTCTTTAGCCGAGGAAACCTCCTTAACTTATACTACTTAAGTCGACACCGACAATTATCTCTCTAGTACCTTTACTATAATTAATTCGATATAGAACTAAAAACGAGTATAACGTATCTTTAAGAGTTTATATTACTTTGTCGTAAATCTCTAAGTCTTAAAAGAACTTAACTCCTTTTCTAAATAGTGTGTATAATAACTTAGCGATTAGTTAAAAGTTTTTAATTTAAATTTAGAAGTAAATAATAAGGCCTAAGAATGCCTTGACTTCTGTCAAGTTACCTAATAAGTTTTAGTTTTTGATTTTAACTAAGTGTCTCGCTAAAGGTTCTTTCCCCTTAGAATTATAGGCGTATCTTATAATATTTATATTATTTAAATAAAACTAAGACTTTAGGCTAATAATAGTACTTACTTTTTCTAAGTGTTTTAGCGTCTTATCGAGGTTCTAAATGTGTTCTAAGATAAATCTTTAGATTCTAGGACGAGCTTCTTCTTAGTTATAGTCTATATATAGTCCTTTAACTCTTATATTATCTAAGAATAGTATAAACACGTTAAGAATTAGTAGCTTTAATATACGAGTGATTATTTTAATAAACTAAGTAATAAAGTTTATAATACTTTAAGAGAGAGTTGTATTCTTGACTAGGCTTATATTTAAAATATAAAAGGCAGTCATGTCTCGGCTAGACTTATGGAGAGTTTATTAATTATAGCTAGAGTATAAGTTAACGAGGCTAGCGACGTAATAACCGGCGAATTCTTTAAAGAACTTATTTATTAAAGGTAGAAGATTAGTATCCCTTTGTGTGACAGTATTTAGTATAGTGACTGAGTTAATGAGTCTGTATTTTTTAGATTTCTTCTTTTTTACTAAAAACTAAGTATTTTAATATAGGCCTTTAAAAAGCTTAAAAACACCTTTATCGAGACGCTCTTGTACTATATTTGTGACTTCTAGGACTAAAGCTCGTAATAATAGAAAGTTAGGGGCTTACTAAGCTTTATACTTAATAGTTTTAATAACGACTAAGGGAGAGATATCTTTATAGAATTTATTATATTTAGGCTAGTCGAACGCTATAGCTCCTTCTTTATTAATTATTATTTTATTAAAGAGAGCTCTCTTTTTAAGTTATAATAGCTTCTTAACGTCAAGTTTAGCTAGTCTCTTTAGCGTAAGTCGGGAGTTATAAAGTATATTAATAAAGCGTAATAGTAACAAATCTTAATATTTCCTTAACTGTTTTTATTTAGTCCCTTTGTCTTTTAATCTCTTATATTAATTATCCCTCCCTCTCGGGGGGTCGCCTATAAGGTCGGCTTCGTTAATTAGCTAGACTTTCTTGGCTTTTGATTTATATATAATATTAATCTGAGTAGTAATATTCTAAGTACTCTGAAAGGGGTTCTTAATTAGGAGATTATTATAATTCTTTGTCTATTCGAAGGTAGGCGTGGCTTTAGTTAAAGAACTAACTCTAAAAGCTTTAAGAAAGAATAGTTCCGCAGTTAACTTCTCTTTTAAGAATATATTTAAGATTGCCTTTTACTAAAAATTATTAAGTACTAATTTCGGGACGTAAAACTCTCTTTCTAAGTACTTAATAAGAATAGTATCGCCTTTATTATTATTACTTAGTACTACTTCGTCCCCCCCTTTATAAAGCTTACCCTTAAGCTTTAATAATTAAGGGTTATATTATGAGGGGTTAATTGAGTATTCTAAGGCACTAATAGTAGCGCTTAATATATAGTCAGTTACTCTTTTCTCGAGAAGTCTTCTTCTTTGTAGTTATCTTTAGAGTCTATTTATTTTAAAAAGATTATACTTATCTCGTTTTCTTTTTAAAGAGCTTTAGCGTCCTTAGTATCTTTTATAATATTATTAGTTTTAACTATAATAATATCTCTTAATCGCTGATCTTAAAACTAAGCTAATATAATGCCTTTATTATAGTCTCTAAAATAGCGGAATAATACTTTGGCTTTGTGGAAGAATAGAAAGCCTAGAATGACCTTTATACTAAGGGCGTCTATAATATAAAATCTATTATTGACAACATAGTTACTTATAGTAACTGTAATATTGTTAGTAAAACTAATAAATCGGGACTTAACTTTAGTGATTGTCTTTAGAATTATAATCTAGCTTCTAGTAATAGGGAGCTCTAGGAGAGTAGCTGCTTTAAGTGTTATATAACTAACTTCAGTTCCTGTGTTAAGAGTAACTCTGATATTAGTGACCTTAGTTTGGCTAAGTATAGTAATAATAACCTTTAATACTAGCGAGAAGTATAAGTTTCTTATCTCAGTTATTGTCCCTAGTAAGGCTACTTTAATATATAGTAGTTCTTAAGCGTGAGTGCGTTTCGTTAAAAGGTTTCTAAAGATATACTTATTAAGTAATATTATAGTTCTAAGTAATATTATAAGGATTAGACTAAAGACTAAAATAGTACTAATTATAAGCTATAGTACTGAGTTATTAATAAAAGCTTCTTATTATACAAACAATTAAAGTCGCTAGTGTCTTTATTATGTTCTGAACTTTGCCGCTAGTAGATTTCTTAGGATAAAGTTATAGGTTATAATATACTCTTCTTAATATTTATACTTTAGCTTAAGGCCTTTTTGTTTAATTTCTTTAAGTCGTTATTTATAGTTTGTAATTACAGAAATATTAGTAGTATAGAGGTTTAGAAGAGTATATAAAGTACTATAAAGTAGTTTTTAATATATAATAATATCTTCCTTAGTTATTAACTTTAGTTTTTTAAACTCTAAGGTATTAATATTAACGATTAATTCCTTTTATATACGTTAATTAATTGTTTTAATAGAGAGACGAGATACTCTAGGCGGGTTTATAAGGACTATAATTTCTCTTAGCGTAAGGTTTCCGGGAAACTCCTTTTATACGAGTAATTTGTCTAAGATGTTATTAAGTCTATAACTATTCCGAGTTAACGCCTTTTATATACGAGGACTTTAGGATGACGCTATACGGGATATAAGTCTAGGGATAGCCGATAATATTACTAGTGCCTTAGACTTCGAAGCTCTCTTTCTTATTATATTATTAGTAAGTGATATTTTAGAAGATGTTTTTAGTGTTGTAATAAATATCGTTTTCGTACTTAAGTCAGAGACTTTAGACTTATTACAGGCTAAAATCTATTACGGTATTATTTTAGTCTTAGCTGGACTGTTAATGTCTATAGTATCAGCGAACTTAATTAGTTCTTTAATATCGTGGGGCGCCTTTAGTTTATTATAAGTAAATTAAGACTTGATTTTCTTTTGGAGCTTGTCCGAAGTCTTATATAGTTTTTGTCTAAGTACTCCCTTTCGCTGCTTAGTCTCGACTGGAGCTACTATAGCTTCAGAATTAGTACTATTAGTGCTATACGCTAGTAAATTTTAGATTTATATTAATTAGTATTTAGTATAATCTTATTAACTAATAATATTTAAGTTAAAGTCCCCTGTAAGTTCTTTAATGAGCTTAATATAACTTATAATAAGAATAGTTAGAGATTATGTCCCCTTATCTCCCTTTTCCTTAGTAAGTATAACTTCTTTTTTTATTTTAAGGAGTTCTTTAATTACTTTAGCTCGTCTCTTAGGGTTAAAGTTATATAAGGTGTTTAAGACTTATATTAAAATATAATATCTTTTAGACCTTTTATTTAAGGGAAACTAGACGGGGTATGACTTCTTCCCCTCTTATTATAGGCCGATATAAATATAATTAGTGTCGTCGGCTTTATAGATAATACTAAGACTAATCTATTTCTTATAATTATAGTATTAGTTTATATAACTATAATACTCTTAGGGTCTTATACTTAGCTAGTGTTAATTTATATACTAGCGGTAATTATAATTATCCCTGGCACGCTTGTTATACCCTAAGGAACTCGAATTTGCTGTACTGTAGTTAACGGCAGCTTACTCTTAAGCCTCTTTAAAGAATATAAATATATTAACTTTAGTAGTAAAGTTAGTATTAGAGGCTCTTTAAACTACTACTCCGAGAATCTTTATGTGTTTTAATCTTTTAGTAATAAAATCTAAATCTCTTATATTAACTCTACTTAGGTTCCTAGTAACTTTCTCTAAAGTAAAAAGGAAATTAAGTATAAATAACTCCTTGTCTTATTGCTTTAGTGCTCTGGAAATCTCGTCTCGTGTGGAGTTGTCCCTGTAATTAGTAAAGTTAGATTAATGCCGGGGTATTAGTCTACTATTACGAGGCAGAATAGTATAAGTCGTTAGCTAAGGTATAAAGCGCTTAGCGAATAGGTTAATATTATTAGTGTTGCCCTATACTCGGTCAGTAATACCTTACTCTTTAGTAATAGTGTTTAGCTCCCTCTCGGAGTTAAGGTGGGCCTCTATAATAAAGTAGACTTTTCTAAATAGGTTTATACTATTAATATTTAAGGTTTTACTACTCTTAGAAGTAGCCTGTATAGCTTTAGTTCGTAGATTTTAAGGAAGAGAGAGGATGAATCTTATAAAGGCTTACTTATTAGTGAAGTTATTACGGTTAATATAATTAATAATAACCTCTCTAAATACTCAAAAGAAGTCGCGGCACTATTTAGGAGTAGGCTCGCTGTCCCCTATAAGAGTCTTGAAGTTATACTTAAGTCAGTTAAGGTAATTATTAGTATGTAAGCGGCGCTCCGTATTATCGCGCTAGTACTCCTGAATTACAGTATCCTTAAAGCTAGTATAACTACCCTTTTTAAAGCCTAAAAGCTTCTGAATAATCTATATATAAGCTTAAGTAGCGTGCTTAGCCACTTACTCTTTCTTAACTTGATTATTAGTGACTATATAAGCTATAAAGTATTAATCGAGAATCCGGAAGTAATTGCTAACATTAATTCCGTTAAAGATTAAGGCATTTAGGATTCCGGTGATAAGTATAGGCTGACTGAGATAGATTTTTAAGTTCTTTAAGTCGTTTATAGTAAAGGTAGGGCCGGAGTATTAGTATAGCCTTGTAAGATTAGTAGAATTAGACTTATTAGTCCCTTACTTTTCTTTCTTTCCCTTATTCTTTTTTTAAGAAGTCTCTGAGGTTTAAGAAGTAATATTCTTAGAGAGTGTAAAAGTATTAAGGCTTAGCCTAGTAGTAATTTTAGGTCTAAACGAAAGAATTACTCCTATTAAAATAGAGTTAAGGGGCATTATAATATTATTAAACCTACTTATCCTAAGGTTGCCGTAGCCGTAGTTAATGTTTCTATTGTTTAATATTGTGCGTTGTTATAAGAAGGTCGTAATAAAGTAAGTTAATAGTGTCGTCGATTAGAATATAAGAAAGTAACTAAGAATATAGTGTATTAATTACTAAAGAAATATAAAGGAAACCCCCTCCCCTAAAATAGAAAGTATATAGGCTCTCGCTTACCCTAAAGCGAGATAAATGTTAATAACTCCTAGCGAAGGTTTAGGGCCGTGCTCCTTAGTTAGCCCTTAGTAAACGTTAATAATTACTAAACTAAAATAAACACGCCCTAAAGCTTAGGGCTTGTATATAGAAATTATAAAAATAATAAAAGTAAATATAATAAGAAAACAAAGTAAGGAGATTAATACTCGGCGTAAGCTACTTAGGCTTTAGACTAGCCTAGAAGTTCTATGTCTCGCCGAATACTCCAAAATATAGGCTCACTAGTATTCCGCTTAAGCCTCTAATATATTAATTTTAGTTCTGTTGTGGAGTCTCGACTTTTCCTAGCGTTTAAAGAATATTAGTTACGTCTAAAAACACTAGAACCTTCGCTAAGAATAAAAGCTAGTACGAAGTGGCTAGGCACTGTGTCTCGGAACGATAGAATTAGAATAGTAGCCTGAGGGAGACAGATTTTCTAGTACTATAAGTGCTCCCACTTTATAGCTTTCCTTAGTTCCTTAGTAGTCTTCGTTCTCCCTAGGTTAAAGGTCCGTATTCTCTATATTCGTCGTTTTGCCTTGAGGGCTGAGAGATAACTAACTAAATAGCTCCCTCAGTTCAGACAATTGTCGTTTTTCTTAACTCTCCCTATATAAGTTAGCACATAGGGGCCTCACTGTTATACTTACCTAGTTCCTCCTCTAGTAGTAACTCACTCCCTGCGTCAGTCACCAAAATATAAAGGGGACAAAGCCTAATCGTATCGACAAAAGAGCCAAAAGTAGTATTCGTTGTATATATTCTGTGGATGCAACTCTACAGCTGGCAGCCGGCCATATAAAGGGGTAGTCAAGTCAGCTAACAAGCTCTCACGTGCCATCCCCACTACATCCGTCCCTCCCTTCAAAGGCTCTGCCCGCCCTCGGGCAGCTATCTAACCCTAAACCCGATCCTCAACATTATCTAAACATTCAGTTGTAGTATAATTTACATACAGAAACCAGTGACATGTAAATGACTTATCTGTCCTTCGGATGCCTCGGCGAAAGGGGGGTCAAGTGCGTGTATGTGTATGTTGAAGTGTACGGAGCGTCGAAGTGTGGAAATATTGTACGTAGTGTAGAGTCGAAGAGATAGCTTGCAGAGGCATATCAAAAGAGATAAGTGGTCGTAGAAGTGAGGTAGGTTAAGAAGAGCTCGCAGAGGCTATCGAAGAAGGTATAATATGATGCCGCTCGGCAGAGAAGGCCAAGTTAATGGTTCTCTGAAGGTATCGTTGTCGTGTGGCAAGAGCCAAAGAGTGCTCAACGAGAGGAGGAGTATCGGAAGAGGAAGTGTACGTCGGGCAAGTACGAAGGCATCGTATGCGGAGGCATCGTCGTGTGCGAAGGCATCGTCGTGTGCGAAGGCATCGTGTGCGAAAGTATCGTGTACGAGAGGTATATCTTCATGTTTCGTCAAACTTGACTGCAAATCGAAGAGAAGAGGTTCTAAGTGTTCAAGGGCCTTCGACCAAAGATACACACGCGCATCTTAACACTCCCTACGTCGGTCACCAAAAATATGTGGGAGGGACGAACCCTAATCCACACAACAAGAGGGTAGTATGTAGCGAGCCACCGGAGGAGATTCTAGGCTCTGTAAATAACAGATCAATTAAATCTAAAGATATCACATATCTAGAGAGTACGAATCGGCAAAGGAGGGGAGGGAAAAGGTTCTAATAAATAGAATATATCTAGTGTTGCGTTCTTGACGTTCTGTAGTCAAGTGTTGGCTCCTTATATATGCGAAGGACCAGCGCAGTCATGTGACAAAAGAAATCAGGGGCTGTCCCCACCACACTACTTTCCCTCAGGGAAAGGGCTCTTTACTTCGATAGTCGCGTTAATAGAGAGTATTATTACTTGATCCCGGTACTACTCGCTTACGGAAATCCGTGCTATTACATTATATCGAAGTCAAATCACAACGCCGGAGACGGCCTATATAATATCCCGACAATTTATACCCGTCAGGGCCTAGTTTATTATAAACACCTTCGACTATCGTCGTCGCCCTTACACCACGACTACGACTCGTTGCTTAATAAGCTACGCTCGGTCTAGCGTTATACAGGAGTCAACTCTGACTTTATAACTAGTTATAAGCGGGGCTTTACTAGCTATATATAAGTAGTTCCCTTTTAAGGGCTCTTATACTATCACTGAACGACTAACTAGACTACGGAACCCGGCAAATTACGCACTAGCTAATATAGTACATATTGTGGCGGTCGGGCCATTCTAACTCGGACTAGCGCCTTTCCTCGCTATTAGTGCTCTAAATAGAGACTAATATCCCTCATTGACACGTTATTACGTTACGACGGCGAAAAACGCTCTACTCAGAGAGCTCTTAGCCAATTATTAAGGCTTATAAGCTACCCGAACGATTATCGGTCTACGGTCTCTATTCTTTAGTAGAGGGCCCCCTAGAGAACCAATCAAAACGCTTGATTTCGATCAATTACAGTGCAAATTAGCGGCACAACCTACCTTACAGACTACTTTATCACTTAACAATATCTCCACTAAACCTTCATCAAATTTAACGATTTTTGCGGCAAAAGAAGCGTCTTTACGATGTCTACTAGATCTAATCGCGGTAGAGGCCGTGGCAACCGCTTCTATAGCTCCCTTAGCCAAAATACGCAAAATACGCCTATTTAAGAGTCTACGGAACCTCCTTCCTCCCCGGCACTTAATAAGGGAAAGCAAAGAGCCACTAGCGAAAGAGACGCTAGCGAAGCTAGCCAATTAGACACCAGAGAAGGACCCGCATATCCTAAAGTGGCTAATTAAACAATAAAAGATCAGTTATTAGAGCTACGAAGCTTAATAAGAGAGCAATCGGAAGAGAATCGACTATTACGTCAACAAATCAACGAGCTAGCTAGCTCCCGCTCTAATTCAAAGAGACCTACAGAAAGACGTAATATAGAAACTACGCTGAATACGAATATTACAGAACGAGTACGGAGTAGAAGTCAAGAACGCCAAGACAAGGAAAATACGCCTATTACTAGGTTAACCTCTATATCGCCAAATCGGCCAATCAGAGACCCCGACGCTAGCGCTCGCTTTACGAGCCACTTACAGCAAGGGTTACCCAGAGTATATAACAGAATACGCTTTACTGATTACGTAGCTCCAAACGTCCCAAATAGTCCTATTTCCACTGTAATAGGCAAAACGGCTACTTTAGCGGCTCCGGACCGATTTCCAAGCTCTAACGACGAGCGTAGGAGGACCGGAAAAATCGATAATCCGCCCCGACTTATAGACGGAGTTGATCCTACCTTTGAACGATGGGAGCTATAGATAGTCTTTAAATTGAGAGTTAATTAGGACTATTTCGACGACGAATTTGCTAGGATTACGTATATATATTATATGACTAGCGGAATGGCTCAAGAAACGCTCTTTATTAGGCATGACCCTTATAGTAGGGACCCCTATAACTACCCTTTAGAGCTTATATCGGATTTACGTAAATCCTTTGTCAAAAAGCAAATATCGACGTACGAGTCCGAATACGACGAGCTTCATATGCTTCCAAGCGACGATTTCGCTGATTTTAAGGCCCGTTTCTTGAAGTTAGCCAATAAGGCCAAAAAGCCTAGAAATCGACTCAAAGATCACCTATGACTTAAGTTATATAATAGCCTACGGAATACAATAGAGCCTATAGTCAATTTAATTGACAGATTTGACGAATTTTGCCTAGCAACCTCTCTATCGCACGAGAAAAAGAGGCTAGTAGCTACGTAAAGGCGAAAAGAAAGCAACTCTACTAGTAATAGTAGTAATAACTCCTCTAGAGCCTCTAGGAATCAATTTCCTAGGAATATAACTACTCCAAAGGTCGACTATGACAAGAAAACCGAACCGAAAAGCCACGCTAGGCCTAATTCAGACGATATTACTTGTTATCACTATAATAAGAAAGGCCATATAGCTCCAAATTGCCCGGAACCAAAAACGAGCGACCTAAAGGAGCTAGATCAAGAGGAAGAAGAGGAAATCGACTAATTAGAAGATAGCGATTTAAAAGAGGACGCCTAAATAAAGTCCCTCTTTTAGGCGAATATAACAGAGTTATAAATCTAACTAACTTGGATTTATCTCGCCTTATAGGCGGACCACACTTCACCTACCCTTGTCGCCTCGCAAAACACAGAATTTCAATCCAATTACGTTCTTTAATCGACACAGGCGCTAATGGCTTTGCCTTCTTAAATAAGCCTTTTGCTAAGAAATTACAAAATTTCCTTAGTATTACACCTCAACAGTTACTACAGCCTATTACAATTAAAGGCTACGACGGAAAAGCAAATAATCAAATTACGACTTATTTATCCCTCTCTTTTATAATAAATAAGCGTAAGATGATTAATATGCCTTTCTTCCTACTAGAATTAGGAAACCATGACCTTATATTAGGCCGCATTTGGTTAGAATACTTTAAAGTATTACCCGATGTAGCTAATAAGTCATTAATATGGCCTAAAGAGGTCCCGGAGAGTTCTAACCTATATTACAAAGAAGTTACCCTCAAAAAAGATCAACTAGTTGAAAAACGACCTAATCGACGTCACCAAAAACAAGCTTTAGAACGCGATCAAGCTATGTTACGCTAAGAAGAGTCAAATATAATTAATACAATTAGTATTAAGACTCCTACCAAGGAACGGAAGAATATTCAGCCGAAATTACAAGTCAACAAGACCTACCGAGCCGATTATCGTTAAAATATCACAACTATAAAAAGAGAGTTATTAGGAATCTCTAAACCTAGCTCTTATATTAGTAGTCGGTCTACTTCACGTCACACTTCGCCTACCTTAAAGCCAAATTCAGCGATTTCTACTAGCTCTTCTATAGATATTTACGCTATTTCGTCTAAATCTTTTGATCTATTAATAAATAGAGATAAAAAGAAAGGCGATTTAGAAGTATTTACTACTAGCTTATACGAAATCGATCGTATAATTACCGAATTATCCCCCGAAGATAAAGAAGAAATCGAAGCAAAAGTACCCGAGTACTTATTACCTTATTCGGAAGCTTTTAGCAAAGAGGAGTCTAATAAGCTACCCCCGCACCGGAGTTATGACCACCGAATCGTTCTCGATAAGCCACATGACTTAAAATACAGCCCATTATATAATATATCACAGGAAGAGCTTTTATTAACGAAGGAGTATATTAATAATAACCTTTATAAAGGTTTATTAATAAGTTCGGAAAGCTCTCTAAACCTCTAATAAACCTCGTACGTAAAGGAGTTAATTTTAACTTTAATAAGGAATGCCAAGAAGCCTTTAATACTATTAAAGGTAGCCTTATTAAAGCTCCTATTCTACGCCACTACGACCCTGAATTAGAGACTATAATTGAAACCGACGCTAGCGATAGTGTAATAGCAGGGATTTTATCTCAATAACACTTAGACGGCGAATATTACCCCGTGGCCTATTTCTCTAAGACGATAGCCCCCGCGGAGTGTAATTACGAAATACACGACAAAGAGATACTCACAATAATACGTTCTTTAAAGAATTAGCGTTCCGACCTAAAAAGAACTTATAAACGTATAAAGATTTATACTGATCATAAATCTTTAGAGTACTTTATGACTACAAAAGCTCTTACAAGTCGTCAAGTACGTTAGGCCGAAGCTTTAGCCAATTATTACTTTATAATAATATATCAGAAAGGCACCGATAACGCTAAGGCCGATATTCTTACAAGAGGAGAAGAAGATATTAAGAATCAAAACGCCGAGAAAGCCAAATATCGTCTTAAATCGCTATTACAACCCGATCAACTCTATACGGCCGTAAAAGCGGATTTATCGATACACGAGTTAGACGATATAAACGGCGAAAACCCTCTTTTAGTCGACCGGTTATTACAAAGTAATAAAGCCGAAAAATCCTTTGAGCCCCTACGAAAAGCTGCTAGCCGAAAAGAAGGCCACTACGAGCTAATAAACGGACTTTTATTATATAAAGGCCGACTATTAGTCCCTGATACGCTTTCTTTACGCCGAGACCTTATTAAGGAGGCTCACAATCAAATATCGACAGCTCACCCTGGCCGCGATAAGACGTATCAACTTCTAAAGAGTCGATATTATTGGCCTAATATGCTCAACGATATTAGCACTTATATAAGTGTTTGTTACGATTACTAAAGGACTAAGAAATCAACGGATAAGCCCCCTGGTTTATTACAGCCATTACCTATTCCGGAAAAGCCTTGGAGACATATTACCATGGATTTTACGCAGTTACCTACTGATAAGAAGGGATATAACTACGCTTTTGTCGTAATTGACCGCCTAACGAAGCAATTAATATCGATTCCTTGTAAAAAGGATATAAACGCCCAAGAAATGGCTCGTTTATATATTAAATATATATATTAATATTACAGCGCTCCCGATTCGATTATAAGCGATAAAGGCTCTCAATTCGTCTCTAAATACTGGCAACACCTTTATAGTATATTAGGCGTTAAATTGAAGTATTCTACAGCTTACCACCCTCAAACCGACGGTCAAACGGAAATATATAATCGATATTTGAAGTAAAGGCTTAGGCCTTTTATTAATAAGTACTAAGATAATTAGTCGGACCTCCTTCCTCTTTTGGACTACGCGCAATTGATATTACCGCACGCTAGCCTAGGCTGGCTTAGCCCTTTTGAGGTACTTAATAGTTATAAACCAAAGACTTCTTTTGATTGGGATCAAATTACAGAGAAAACGACTAAGAATATCACTTCAAACGATATATACGCTGTTACTAGGTCTAAAACCTATTAGAGTCTAAAAAGTTAGACGCTAAACCCAATATAGAAGCTCAATATCGTCAAGTGTTAGCAAGGACTCCAAAAGACGACTTAGATTCGACTCCCGGCGCATCCGGTACTCAGAATACGCCGCCTGTACCAGAGAATCCTACTAACTTAGGAACCAAGGGTAGGCGGGTTATAAAGAATAGTAACCTACCACTTAGGACGGCTACTAATACTAGCTTACCGGATATGCCTGGATCTAGGTTTCCACCTAATTCTAGCCCTACGGAGTTATCCGAATTATACCCGACTGCCGAAGTCGAGACCCGACTAGCTTTTAACGCAACCACAGTAGCCCCTAGCGCTAATACGACATCAGAAGAGAATACGCCATACATACGTCAACAACGCAAGAAGGCTCAATAACTCGCTACGCGTATAGTTGACGTCATAAAGCATATAAAGGTTTATATTAAGAGAGCGCAAGCCTTTCAAATACAAACTGCAAATCGATATCGACGACCTATTGATTTCCAGCCAAACGACTACGTATAGCTATATATAAAAGATCTAGCTACGTCACGACCCTCAAAGAAGCTCGACTTTGTTAAGCAAGGTCTATATAAGGTACTAGCTCAAAGAGGACTAGCTTACCTCCTGGATTTACCTCCGTCTATGAAAATCCACCCTATTATCAATCCCTCTCGATTACGTAAAGCCTTTATAAGGCCTACCGACCAATCAAACGTCACCGACACTATAGCCGATACGGAATACGATAATCACGAGTATATTGTACTATGTATACTTAATCATAGAGTTACGGATAATACTTTATAATATAAAGTAGACTAGGACGGTTATTCACCCGACGACGAGTAGTACGACGCTATTAGCTTTAGTAACTCGCCACGGCTTATATACGAATATCACGCTAGCAAAGGCGGTGAGCCTTTGAGCCAATCAAGAGACGCCTTATTAGTACAGCTAGACGGCGAAGACTACACTTTTACGAGTCAAAAACGCATGAGCCCTTCAGAAACGGAAGAATAGCTCTCCGATCTAATAGGAGTACACTAAAACTCGCGTATAAGTGAAATCAACGAAGAGCTAAGCGAGCTCAACGTCAATTCAGTTGATTCCGAAGGCTCTTTAGAAAGCTCTTCTACGACTCCGTCAAATTACAGTCAATTAGACGACAAAGAGGAGTTATCTAAGGCTCTACCTTCAAAATAGAAGTCATACGCTAGTCAATTAGCTACCGTATTAGGCCCTAACGCCGAAGGTGTATCGAATACTTTCTTACAAGTATTACAAGAAAGAGAGCAAGATATATACGATTACGAACGAGCCAATTAAAACACGCTTACGCCGGAGCTTATAAGCCACCGTTTACGACTCTTCGATACCGAATGGAGCTTACAATTCGTCAAAATACTGAATATTATCAAGAATATTCCAACTACCGATTAACACGCCCGTAACAAGCAAAAAGTCGATATAATCAACTTATTGATTCAATTACAGGATATTACACTACAAAATTAGTGTTATTACACTCCTTTATCTTGTTATTACGCTATGTTTCTTGAATTATTGTATTTGTTGTTTTAATTGCTTTTTAAGTAATGTTTAATAGTCACTTCTACTTTGTTTTTTCAATCGTTTTTACGTTATAAACTCGATTTTTTCAAAAGGGGGGGGGGGGATGTAAAAGTAGTGGTTCCCACTCCATTTACTATGCCTAAATAGGATTAGTCTAAGACGTTACGAGAGACGTAATAGCCTCAGTAGAGCTCGGTAGAGCTCGGTAACGCTCGGGAGCTCGGCAGGGCTCGAGCTAAGCGCTTTACGCTATATACCCACTTAGTATTCGACTAAGTGACGCTATGTAGCGCTAATACGTAATACGTATGTAACGTTACAACGCTACTACGTAATACGTACGCTATAAAGATTATAATATAACTACCTCGCTTAAAGCTCGCATATATACTTAATAAAACCTATTCTAGGCCTAATCAGCCGGAAATAGCTTAAAATAAGCCACATACGTCTAATACAAAGCTCTGACGTCCACAGGTTACAGCCATAGAATCCAAGGCTTCTAATACACGGCTTTCTTAGGCTAAAACAGTAGTTGTACGAAGCTCCGGGCTTTACGTCTCAAACTACCGGAAAGCAACTGTATTTAGTAAAGACTCGTTTAAGCTCGTTTGAGCTTACATTTACTTAATTCAGCTACTTAAGCGAATATATACGTGATAAGCTAGAGTAGTTATATAGACCTAGAAATCCCCTCTACAATAGAATTATCATTCACACCAAATCTCTTCTTTTCATACGCAACGTATACGTCATGTAATTAAGTCTAATTAGGAATAGCCTAGACGATGTCGAAGATATAAGGAGAGCTACCTTCCCTCAGGGAAAGGGCTCTTTACTTCGATATTCGCGTTAATAGAGAGTATTATCACTTGATCCCGGTACTGCTCGCTTACGGAAATCCGTGCTATTACACCACGAGACTTAGGAAATAGTGCCAAAGGACGCTAATAAGGCTTATAAGCCTTTAAAAACGAGGTAAGTATATAAAATCAAAGAATCACTTAATTTCCTCGAATTTAAAGTTAAATTCGTCGCTAAAGGGTTCGAGTAACTCTATAGCCTTAATTACGTAGACACGTTTACTAGCGTAATAAAACAAATAACTTGGCGACTAATATTCGCCTTAGCAGTCCTTTATAATTAAGTTATATAGAAAGTCGATATGATTTCGGCTTTTACATAAAGTAATATTAACGTAAATATTCTATGTATCTTACCCCTAGAGAGTATAAACGCCTAAAAATACACTAGTAAATTACTCTTACTTAATAAAGACTTATACAGGCTAAAACAGTTAACTAGGCTCTAGTTTATTACGCTAAAAGAAGTCCTAGTTAAAAAGCTCGGCTTTTAAGCCTTAACTACCGAAAGTTATATTCTAATTAATAAGGAGCAACAGCTTATAGTCTCTATTTACGTAGACGACTTAATAATAATTAGCTTAAACGTCGATAATATTAAATCTTTTATTTTAGAGCTTAAAAAGCTCTTTAAATTAAAGGATTTAAGGCTAATAAAGAACTACTTAGGCATAAATATCGAGTACAACCTAGACAAAGGTTATATAAAGCTTTGCCAAGAGAGCTATATTAAGAAAGTACTAGCGCGGTTTAATATGACCGATTATAAGCCTAAAGATACACTAATAGATTTAAAGGTTAAATTAAAGCTTAATCTTAATCAGGCTAATAAAGAGGAAATAAATTTATTTCAGTAAATTATAGGCTGCCTCTTGTTTCTTACGCTAACTACTAGACTTGACATATACTACGTGGTAATAAAGCTCGCTCGATTTGCTAATAACCCTAGCGCTAATCACCTGATTGCCCTTAAAAACGTGCTTAAATACTTAAAAAGATCAAAAAAGCTAAGGCTAATCTACGAAAAAAGTCCTAGTCGATATATAAGCGGCTATTACGACGCCAACTATGCCGGAGATATTAGTACGGCTAAATCGACTAGCGGCTTGAGCTTTTACTTAGCTAGCTGCTTAATAAGCTGGAAAAGCAAGCTACAAAGTATTATTGTTGGGATAGCCTTAGCTAAGGGGTATTCTCTTACTCTGACAGCTTCTAAAGATAGTTGTCTCTCTTAGCCTAATAAAGCTTAGTTTTATAACTTGCCTCCTAGTTTCGTATAAGTAATACTTATACAAGTTACGGGGTTTAGTACTTAATATATTTAAAGTAGCTTTCCCTTTCGTACGAAAAAGACACACGGAATATACTTAATTAAACTTCACTTATTATATTCTTTGTCACCCTAATATCAGGTATCGAACCTTGGTTAAATACCAACACCTATAGCGCCGATAGCCAACGTCCGGCAAAAAAAAGTTTTATTAAAGTATATTACGAGGTATTTTCTTGAGAAATTAAAGTTTTAAGTGTATAATTATAATTTTTTAAAGTTTGTCCTTAATAATTTTTATATAAAGAGAGTTATTAAAAGTCTTAATTAATAAAGGCTACTTTAATATTATATTAATTGCTTCAAATAAAACTAAACATTTGTTTATTAGTTATTTAAGAGATTTCTAATATCTTAATTTTATAAAGATTTTAGTTAAACTTTATTTAAATTAAGTTTAGGTATTAATAATTTCTTCAAGTAAAATATTATTAAAGCTGTTCTTAGTAGGCTTAATCTTCTTTACTTAATATAATATTATTAAAAAATAAGAGTACTTAAGTATTAATCATTTAAGTAATTAATAAGTTTAATATAAAGAAAACAAAGGAATGTAAAACTTAAAGAGTTTAAAAAGGAATCTCTTTATATATATAAATTACCTCTAAACCCCTATTAATATAAATCCTAGTTAAACCTAACTTACACCCTTAAATCTCCTTAGCGCTGTAACATGTGAGTTAATTATTATAAACTTATATTAAGATTTTTAAGGTTTAAAAAGTAAAGGCTTCGAAGACCTCTTTTCAATAAATTAATTATAATTATAATACACTATCAGAAGTATCGAGGACTAGTAAATAAGAATAGCTTTGGTTACCGCGCTAATTCAGGCTTAATATTACTGTTAAAAGGCTAGTCTTAAGTATCGTGAGGATATATAAGGAAGCTAAAATAGCACGGGATTAGAGATTGAGATTACGTTCAAAGAGTACTAGACGTTATATATCCCCTATTTAATATATTACCATGCCCTTCGGGAGACTGAGGTAGGCTTCGGCCTACCTCCTAGACGAAAATGACTATTATTATTATTATCACTATTAACCTTAAATCTATATCCTTAACAATAAGCGCCTGGTAAACATGGAAGCATAATATTTGTAGTGGATATAGAAAACTGTATTCCCCTCCCCTAATAATGCTCTTCTTGCTTTTCTATGCAAAGTTATCTGTAGCATTGCATTAGAGAGCTCTATGGTGTCGTGGAAATATCAAATTTATCCATATTTTGTGAAAACATATACGTGTAAGGATATTAAAATCTCGCGATAACCTTTTTCTCCGTGTCCGACAACGCCCACTCACTCCTAAACATCCTGCTCCTTACTTGGTCTGCTTGAGCATGCGTAAACCCTTTCGCCTGGACCGCGGGGTTATACCCTAGGCCAGTCTTCTGGGCCACGACATCACTCTCCACCACAGTGTTCTGCTTCCCATCAGTCCGTCTATAAACCGTCACCACGACTGCCCCACCTAAGCCCAAATTATGCTGTAATGCAACATCCGTGCCACTGACTAGGCGGTTGTTTGCCCAGCCTCTGAGCTGCCAGACGAGCTCCGCACACTGTGCAATCCCAGTAGCGCCGATTGGGTGACCTTTAGAAATTAGGCCGCCAGAGGGGTTAATAACAACCCTGCCTCCGAAAGTTATATCACCGCGGCGAACCATTTCGTGGGCCTTCCCTGGTTCGCAAAGGCCGAGGGCATCGATAGCAAGCATTTCATTAGTGGAGAAACAGTCATGGACCTCACACAACTTAATATCCTTTGGGGTGATGCCAGCTTCTTCCATAGCGACTTGAGCTGCATATTTAGTCATGTCAAAGCCCATGAGATCAATAGCAGAGCGAGAAAAAAGGTTTGGGGAGTCGGTAGCTAGGCATTGGCCGGCGATGAGAATAGCTTGATCTTTGAGGTCAGGATGCCCATCAAGAAACTTTTGGGAAACGAGGACGGCGGCGGCACCACCATCGCTCGTGGGACAACATTGGAGTTTTGTAAGAGGTGCGTGGATTATAGGAGATTCCATGATTTGCTTGAGCGTATACACGTCCGTGAATTGGGAGTAGGGGTTCTTTGGCGAGTGGGAGTGGTTAACACGAGCAATTTCAGCGAAGTCCTCAGGCTTGGCGCCATATCTTTGTGTAGATGGTCAGTAACTGAAAATATTAAAGGGGAAAGTTAGCTTAGCGCACTTTTCCATATATTCCCTCCCAGAGTTGCCAAACATTTGCGCTGTAGCAGGGGCATTTGTAATTCCCATCGTCGCCGACATCATCTGTGTGGTGGTCCCAGTGGGGTTTGGCCGATCCTTAAAGAGGGCATTCAAACTACCGGGAGACATTTGCTCAAAGCCTATTACCAGCACACAATCCGCTGCACCACAGGTAATCATTGTTCTCGCCAGGGCTAGCCCTGTAGACCCCGTAGAGCAGTTGTTGTTGACATTATAGATGGGGATGCGACTCATGCCGAACTGATAGAAGACCCGCTGCCCACAGGAGCTGTCTCCATAGCAATAGCATGCTACACCCTGATCGACATCATCATAGTTGATCTTTGCGTCTAGCATTGCCTTAATGCCAGCTTCGTAGCCGAGTTCAGTGTAGTCGACCTTTCCGCGGGGCTTGCTGAACTTGGTCATCCCTACACCCAACACATAGGCGGGGGAGACCGTATGGTTGTCCATCTTGACAACTTGGTTTTTGGTTGCAAACTTATTGACAAAAAATTCCGAGGATTGGTTGATCCAGTTGCCCAAGACGGATGAGGTTGAGAGTTTTCGATAGCATTAATATGATCTTCACCTGTCGGTGGACCTTCGTAGCGTGTCTCTTTGACGGGGTACTCAATAATTGGCGGGCTTGCGGGGGAAAAAAATGTGCATTTGGTATGAATTCGCCCGAATCCCGACAGGCCGAGGCTCCCGGCTGTTACTGTGTCAGTCTGGAAATAAGCCTTAATTAGTGAGAGAGAGGGAGAACAACTTTAGCAGCGTCTACTCGTAAGTAGAGCTCCCAGGATATCTTGGCTCCCTCTATGTGGTCCAGTGAGCGAATATGCAGAACGGGATACATAACAATTGGAGAAAGAGATATATATCAGCAGTTATAAATAGGATAGTATAAACGAAAACAAATCAGCCTATTTGAGTTGAGGTTACTTATGCGAAAAATGAATTGAATTCAATTCGAGTAGGTGAAATTCTACTTGTGTTGGATTCCGGATAATTCCAACTCAAGTTATCTTTATACTGGTTGGGTGTTATATTTTCAAGGTATAGATTCATTATTCTCAAGGGCCGCTACGACTAAAGAACGGGCATATGGAA
Source organism: Leptodontidium sp. 2 PMI_412 (assembly GCA_021432625.1). Lineage (NCBI taxonomy): Eukaryota > Fungi > Ascomycota > Leotiomycetes > Helotiales > Leptodontidiaceae > Leptodontidium > Leptodontidium sp. 2 PMI_412. Next base: position 164,076 of record MU270431.1, read on the forward strand.
CTTAGCCTCATAGCTTGAGTGCAATGAACTTGATCAATCCCGGAATCGAACCGCGATTTATTCCCGCCCACCTCAAAAGGGCCATGGTGGCTACTCTGCTACTATATTTTAGACCCATTTGACCTCACCAATGCCGCCAATTTAACCTGGTAATTCTTGACCAACTGCCGCACCGCTAGGTCTAGCATTACATCCTCACTACCACCTGGTATTCGTGCACCGGGAACTTCGCGATATATCTCTGTTAATCTTTTAACAGCAATTCATCTAGGGCACTGGAAAGACTTACTCTCAGCAATCTCACCTGGCCCTGTCTTTGTGTATCCATTCCCCCCAAAGAGTAGTACTGCACACCTCGCACATTCATCCAATACCCTCCCTGCTTGTGCCTTCGCCAACGCTGTCAGCCCGCCCAACTCAACGTCTGCCTCAGTCTTACTCAGTTTCGTCATTTGATACACGAACTGCTCCACCCAAGCCCACTGGCTCTCCAACTCGGCACCACACTTTGCGAGTCGATGTCTCACAACAGGTTGTTCTATTAATACCTTGCCAAACGCCTCGCGCTTCAGACAATATTCGAATGCGCTACTAAGGGCAACCCTCGCCTGTCGTGTTACACTGATGGCTACTGCCAATCGTTCGTGGTTGAAGTTGGTCATGATGTACTTCATGCCCATCCCTTCTGACCCGATGAGATTCTCGACAGGCACGCATACATCATCGAGTTCGATGAATGTAGTGCCCGCAGAAATTTGACCTGCGACATTTATACGTCGCATTGTAACACCAGGGTAGCCTTTCAGTGGCACTATGATCAGGGAGAGGCCTGATGGGCCTGGACCGCCAGTGCGGACGGCCATCGCAGAGAGATCGGCCCAGATGGCGTTGGTGATCCTAGCCCAAGTTAATTACTCATCAAATCCAATACCACACCCCTAGACCCTTTACCAAACATGAGATGTCAAGCGATGGGAAGACCTACCATTTTTTCATCCCATTAATGACGTAGAACTTTCCATCTGGGCTCTTCTCGGCCTTTGTAGCAATATTTCCAACATCAGACCCCGCCCCTGGCTCTGTGACTGCGATGCACGTCCGCTTTTTCCCCAGTAGCAGGTCAGGCAAATAACGGTCCTGCAGCTGCTTGCTCCCGAACTTGAGAATTGGAGGGACACCGAAGGCCATTCCTGTTGTCAGAGACCCGGTTGGACCCATTAAACCCGACCGCGCCATCTACGAATGGGAATACACTTTAGCTAGTAAATTTAGAATGTAAGAAATTGATTGGTAACTACCTCGTCCACATAAATGCTTGCATGCAAATAGTCAAAATCTTCGATCTTCAATCCTCCTGCAAGCTCATGTACCCCAAGCTTCTTCAACATCTCTAACGGCAGCGGTGCGGGCAGTGCAGGTATTAGCATCTTCGCTGCCGCAAATTTTTCAAAGACATCGCTCGGCACGTTCTCAGCGGTCTCCCATTCCATGGCATGCTTGAGGAGGTTTTTTTCGATAAAGGCTCGACAGACCTTTTGCCACTGTTGGTGCGAGGCGTTATAGTACGCGGACGGGAGGCCGTTTAGCCATGGTGGCTCTGCGAAGGGGATATGAACTTTGGACGTAGACATGGTGGCCAGGTGGTAGCAATGTAGCTTCTTGAATTTCGACAATCCAACTGAGATACACGCAGTGAGGGAAATTAATTAAAGCAACATAGACAGTTCCACGCAGTTAGTGTTCGAATAAACATTGAACCGATCGGGAACGTGGGTCTATAAACTATGTAGCAAGGCCTCGGCACAGCAGCCGATCACGATTGCCGCGGGCCAATTCCTCGAGGCTACAGCCGTAAATACTCTTGGACATCTCGAACAGTTTCAAAAATTCCCGTAGTCCTCATTGTCGTTTTCTGCATAATTGTACGTTAGAGATTGTCGACACGATCAATACAGGCTGTTCCAATCCTCTTGGGGAATAATTAAACGAACCAACTCAGCAGCAATTCCTGCCACGTTCATATATTCTCTCTATCATACTGAGATCTGGCGAACCTGGAAGATACTCAGAGCAAGAGGTGGTGTCGGGTAGGTAACCGTGAAGCAATATAAAATATCACTTGACTGCGTACGTTACCTTACAACAGCCTAACCCGCCTCCTACCCTGTATTATGTCAAGGCCGTTATTCAGAATATCCACATTATTCGCTGATACACGGCCTAGAGTGATTTCCACAGTTTTGTCACCGCAAGTATATTACTGAAGTTAATTCTACATAATACCAGATCGGGAAATGGGGATTGACGGTCCCCGAAATACCTATCTTAGTTAATTGGTACATAAGCTCAGGAATTACCGCTTAAGATCTTGATGAAGCGACATTGTGTGCCCAAAAAAAAATCAAGCTACTCGACTTTAACTTGAGCTGAATTTGAATGAGCGAAAGCGAAAACAAAAAATGAAGCAACTGAATCAGAATGCAGAATGCAGGTTGATATTCTAGAATCATCTTAGGTTGAATAGGGCTTGAATAGGTCGTATTTTACTTGAGTTAGATTCGGGTTGAGTTCCTCATCATTTCATACATATTATACACTGGCGTCAGGATTAGCTCCACTTGAGCGGCGTTCCATGACGTGATATTTCATGATCTGATACAAATTAAAAAAAATTCTCAGCGCGTTTATCTTTAGTAATTAATTAGCGGAGCGATTAACACAAACTACTACTGAGAAGCTTCTATTTACCGAGGAGAACTTTCCAGAGAGCTTTAACTTTGTGAAAGCTGGAACGCTTTACAAGTTAAAATCCACCACACATCTGCCAGCAACCTGTCCTTTCCTTAGTTTCTCCACGGCCTCTGGAAGGCTGCTGAGAGGGAATATCTCGTAGATGGGTTTCAGCATGCCCTAAAAAGGTTAAGCGATCAATGTTTTGTTCAAAGCTTTAGAGACTTACACGATTTGCGAAGTCCAACGCGTGATGAGTGTCATTCATAGAGCCAACCAATGTTCCCATAATGGTAAAATTTTTGAAGACATAACGGATAGGGTCCACCCCAAAGGTCATGGTGCCTGCAGGTGCTGAACCAATGTCAGTTACACACGTATGGAGAACCAGGTTGCCAGAAGCGCTTACGCAGGCCAAGACACATAACCTTTGCACCAACACGCCCGCCAACAAGCTCAGCCGCAGTTTTATATGCTGCTGGCGCCGTAACAAACACTGCATGCGCACCAACGCCATCCGCTACCTCTATAACATCTTTAGCGACATTCTCAGTCTCCTTGAAGTCAATAAACGCCTCTGCTCCCATTTTTAGACAGAGGTCGCGCTTTTCAGTACCGGTGTCCACAGCAATGACTCTGAGACCCATCGCTTTAGCCAGCTGCACCCCTTGAATTCCCACGCCACCACCGCCGCCGGGAAATACGGCCCATTGTCCTGGCCGCAAGCCCGATTCCGTGATGCTACGGTACATAGTCGACGCGCTACACATGATGGGCGCCGCCATGTAGTCATCCACACCGTCAGGGATTCGGGACGTATAACGTGCGGGGCTCGTGATGTATTGCTGGTATGTGCCTGTACGCCTCTCGTTAGTATAACATCCCGGCCTAGCAGCCTAAACTCATCAATGTCTGCAGGTTTACGCTCACCCGTCTTCATCCAGCCAGTCCAAATAGCGGTGTTACAATATGTCTCCTTGTCGCCCCAGCAGAGCTCACATGCCCTGCACACGTCTAAAAGCGGCTTCACACCGCCCCGATCTCCAACTTTCCAACCTTTGACGTTCTCGCCGACCTTAACGATGACGCCGCTACCCTCGTGACCAGGAGAGCGAACCCCAAATGCACTCATCTTTGGGGCCCCGAGATCGCCAATCATGAAATGGATATCTGAGGAACAGATACCGGTAACATTGAGTCGGATGAGGAGTTCGTCAGGGCCTACGGAAAGGAAGGTTTGGGGTGAGCAATTGGCTTAAACGAAGAGAGCATTTGTGATTGACACCTACCAGGCTCTGGGACGGGGACATCTTCTACCACTACCTTGAAGTCAGGCCCTTCGTTCATCACAACACCTGCTTTGCATGTCTTTGGGATCTCAAATTCCGTCTCTGGCGCCATGATGAGAGATGTTGCACAAATTTCTTCTGAACCATCCCACAACAGACTCAGCAAAAATAAAGCTGTGCTGTTTCGTTCGGCAGCGAAATATGAATACCCAGCTGATAGCCAGGGATAGAAGTGTAGCCAAAGCAGTGTGTTTACCCTGAGGACCAAAATCTAAATAGAAGTCTAAGTGTATTTTAACCGACTGGTTATAGTCCGCCCTACGGATACTCCTGTATATTTTGCCTCGGAACACGTTAGGCGAACGCAGAGTGTGCCCACCCTTCTAAACCAAATACTTTTCTCCCGAAGAGTTTGCCGTAACCTTAATTTCGATTCCACTCCCTACACATTTCTGCCTCGGTGCTTATATAAGCGTGGGAACCACCTTGCACAAGCAATCGCACACCCCGAATAGAAAGTGAGCAATACAATCACCAGATTATATGGACTGTCTTCTGCGAACGTGGCTACCTCTCGCTAAGCGTATGTTATGAGGACGATAAATGATCTGATTGTCTCGAATCTGCTAAAACATTCAACTCATGTTCAAATTAATTGGTACTTGAATAACTTGAATTCAATTCGAACGTCTTGAAGGTCCTTGTACATAGAGGCTAGTCGATGGCTGTAGCCAATTTCTAGATGAGCAATTATTTTATGTTCGGCAGTTATTGCCTTCTAGTTTCACGGTGACTCGTTTCAATGAGCAAAAGAACTACAATAGTATGGTCTGGAACCTGTTTGATGGACAATCTCTACAGAAAACCGTATCTGGAACTTCATAACCGCCTCCTCCTCTGTACCTACATCTTGGCCCCCTTTCTCCTCACTTGCCTTTTAGCACACTCCCTTAACTTTGTCTTTAAAATCTTCCCACTAGCGTTCATCGGAATTGCATTAACAAACCTCACGCCGCCTTCCAGGCGCTTATAGACTGCCAGTCTGTCCGCAGCATATGCTTTCACCGATTCTTCCGTTACTTCAGCTCTATCTGTTCCAGGTCGGAGCACCACGTATGCCCTTGGCAGCTCATCGTGGTCTTCGTCTGTCACACCGATGACGGCGCATTGAATGATGCTGGGGTGGGAGAGGAGGACCGCTTCAAGCTCTGCAGGAGCAACTTGAAAGGAACGGACTTTGATAAGCTCCTTCTTGCGATCAACAATGTACCATTTGTGCGTTTTGGAGTCGCAGAAAGCAATGTCACCGGTGTGGAAGAAGCCATCCTTGTCGTAATCGCGTGCGTTTGCTTCAGGGTTTTCAAAGTATCCTTTGGCAACAGTGGGTCCCCTATAGGCAGAGGGAAGCGGCCGTCAGTTGTTATAGCGATAGTGACTTCAGGGAACTTTACCGGACACATAATTCACCACGTACGTCGTAGGAATTAATTTCATTGCCGTCGTCATCGACCAATCTAGCTTTGTCAGACTTATATATCGAGAACGCATCGAATTGGCACATACTTCGCCTGAAGATTTGGCACAAGCCTACCTACACTCGCCGTATTATCGTCTTCTGGGTGGTAGAACATAGAACCAACGCAACACGTCTCTGTCATTCCCCAGCCCTTCAAATGATACAAGTGGTTATTTTTTGAAGTTCGTAGGGGTGAAAATTTGACTATACCTGAACTACCCGACAACCCGGTCCTAGCAGCTCTCTCAACCTCTGTTGTGTTCCCAATGTCAGTGGTGCTGCCCCTACTGTCGCATTTCGTACAGATTTCAATGAGTACTTCTTTGTAGTCGGCGACTTGATCAAGGCAATTGCAATTGGCGGGACAATACCCATCGTCGTAATTGCGTTGTCCTGAATAGTCTTCACATAGAGTTCCAAGTCAAAGCGACGCATCATCCAGAGCTTCCAGCCTTCACGTAGAATGGAAGTATGTGTGAGAGGCACAGCCGCTGCGTGGAAAATAGGCAATGCCATGCAGTATTTTGGCTACAAAGTTCATACCGAAAACGTTAGTAATTATGTACTTCTACACGGCAATTCATTGGCTATCGATGAATACCAGAGGGTAGTGTGGGAGGGATACTTCGTAGTCCAAGGGGTTGCAGCCATGCACAACCATATGCTGCGCTACCAAATTCCTGTGTGAGATCGACACTGCTTTCGGCAGTCCAGTCGTTCCACTACTGAACAATCTGCACGCTGTCGTATTTTCCGCCGCCTCTTGGTCATTGAACCTGGCCCAATCACTCTCTCCTTTCCTCAAAAGTTCTTGCCATGACCTCTGTCCTGGCGGTAAGTTTCCTTGAACGTCAAATACCCACATATTAGACTCTGGGATCCCCACAGAAGTTGCTACTTCGAGCAGGGTCGGGAGCAATTGCGGCTCAGATATGATGAAACGAGCTTTGCTAGTTTTGATGTGATGAGTGAGCTCGTTAGCGGTATAACTGCCCATTTTGATTAACAATAATTCTACTTAAAAATTTAGTGGAGATGTGTTTTGGTCTAACCTGGGGTTGGTGCCTGTGAAAATGCCCCCAGCTGCGATGATACCTAGAACTAGCATGGAGTAGTAAATCTAAGCGTACGGAGTAAGCATGTTGGAATTTTGGTCGAGGGTTGTATGGAAAGCTGCGTACATCGTTAAATGAATGGACGATAACGCAGTCCCCCTTCTGGAGTCCAGCATCTTGGAATCCCTTCACTAGTTTCCGAATAGTGCTCTTAGCACCGTTATAAGAGATTGTCCTCGTAGCGTCGTTTATGTCGATGTATACCTTTGTATCCCCTTAAATTCTGTACTATAAACCACTGCAGCGACTTCCCTAGAACACAAAAGGATAATAGCGGCTTACTGGCTTATCTCGGTCATATTTCTTCGCTTCATCATCGAACATCCATGACAGCAGATCTGTATTAGGAATGGGAAGAGGTGGGTGGGAGACAAAGTAATTCGTTCTATTCATGATTCCTGTGGTCTCTGTTTGGATTGTGCTCCAACCCCTTCAGTCCAACGCACAGATATGTATTTCATAAAGGATGCCGTGCAGAAATCGTACTTCGGTACAAAGTCTGCAACCCTAATCTCGGTAACGTTGCGTGGCATCCCACGCAGACGGGAGAAAACGGCCTTCCATTAGCAAGCAATCACCTCGGTACTATATTCCAAAGCGAACTGTGTGGAAAGTTCACTAACGCGGGGAAGATTTCGGCTGAAAACACAACAACGCGGAGGCAGGGGAGGTAGTTAGCCGAGCATCGAGTCCCCAAGTGGCCGAAGTGGCCGGGGCCCAATCATACGGACCCTTATATCATCAACTGGATAACTCCGAATTACACCAGATGGCTCACAATCCTCGGACAAATCGTATATCTTTTAGAGTATTCCTGGAAATAAGCCAGTCAATATGGGGGCCCCCTATTTATACGAATACTTCAACGTCACATTCCCACAAGAGTACGTCGTACATGTCGAGATCAATCGTGAGAAAAAGTTGAATGCGTTCTTTGACAGGTAAGTTTCTGAGCTATCATTTTCTAACAACGCTCAAAAATCATGTATTCAACTACTGCATCTGACTCTCGAGAAGCATGTGGCTGGAGCTCAAAACAGTATTTGACAGGCTCTCTACAGACAGCTCCGTTCGCGCCATAATCTTCACTGGCGCTGGTGAGAGAGCATTTACTGCAGGTCTGGACGTGCAGGCGGCGAGTGACTCCGGGGTTGGCTCCCGTACTGCTTCTGAAGATGGAGCACGGGCCGCTACAGCGCTCCGAAGGAGCATCCTGGATTTGCAGGACTGCGTATCCAGCATAGAGAAATGTGAAAAACGTACGCACAAATCTATTTCGCGCAGTCGACGCTCCCCCCTCGTCTATCCATATGCAGAGAGCTGATGTATATCAAACTATGTAGCAGTCATTTGCATCCTCCATGGCTTCTCCCTCGGTCTTGCGATCGACCTCGCCGTCGCTGCCGATATCCGTCTCTGCACCACATCTACACGCTTCGCTGTCAAGGAAGTCGATATTGGTGCACCCGCCGATGCCGGGACCCTCTCTCGCCTCCCAAAGGTGGTGGGATCATTCTCTTGGGTTAAGGACGTGTGCTTAAGTGCCCGCATGTTCGACGCCGATGAGGCATTAAGTGTGGGCCTTGTCAGCGGCGTTTTTGTTACTAAGGAGGGAGCATTCACGGAGGGGTTGAGACAAGCTGGCAGAATAGCTAGAAAAAGTCCTGTAGCGGTTCAGGGCACAAAAGAATTATTAAATTGGAGTCGGGATCGCACAGTTGCGGATGGTCAGTTAATTCCCAGTTGTCCCACGGGCTTGATCAAAGGGATAGGTTGGAGTATTGTGACAACGCTAATAAAGGTTACTGCTAAAGGACTTCGCTATACAAGTGTCTGGAACAGCGCGGCAGCGCAGAGCAAAGACTTCAACATTGCACTTCTTTCCGGGCTGCAAAAGAGAACTCCAAGATTCGAGAAGTTGTGATGGCTATAATATTGGATATAGGTGCCTAAGACCTGTAGCATTAATGTTCACAGGGTATTGGCAACCGTATTTATAGGGTGGGATCGTTGTACAAGGACTATATGGCATGTGACTTTATGGGGGTAGAGCGGCCCCTATAGATATAAGGCACTCCTCACTGTAGTCTAGAGATCATCGCTATAATTAGAGAGTAATTCCAACATATAATCTATAGTCGTCGTTCTACTTGCATCGTTTGTCATTCTTCTCTCCACAACTCTCTCATCCACCTAGAACATGCCTCATTCGGGTACCTTGCCTACAGGTACCTGGGCTGGGTGTTAACACCAGAGAGCCACATCACTAGGAATTTGTTCTGTGACGGGGTTTTGTCTCCTTATCGAGTACCATCGCTGGGTCTCTGCTTAGGCTTCTCGGATCTTGGGGATCACACCAAGGGACAACGCCGCATTCTGAGCAACAATCGCAAAGAAAAACAAGCGGTCTTTTAAAACTTCCTGTTGTAATGACGCTCTATCGACACCACTTGTCCCTGGTGTATTGGCACGTAGAGTTCGATCTGTTTATGGAGAGTAGTTAGAACTTTGAAAGAACGTGGCACTGAAATAATTTGAACAGGGGGTTTACCACCAACTTCCATTGAGGAAGCAAACCCAGCGTTAACAGTCACGTTAAGCAGATGGATTGCAGAGTCGCTCCCCGAATATTGTATCTGAAGGCAGCGTAGTGCTCTGAGACAAACTCCCAGGTCGCGTGGTAAATCGGACGAGGAGGGACATGGCTCTGCGTACCGAGTGTCAAGTAAATGCTGTGTAATGGTGGGCAGGAGTAGCGCAAGTCTTTATCAAAGCCCGAAGTCTCATTCTCAGCAGAGATATTCAAAAGCAAACAGATATGGGCCGTCTGGCGGAGTTGCACTTACGCGGTTGTAGGTAGAAACCTTAGCAGGCCTCTCTCTTCGAGATCTGTGGTCAGGTTTGTAATTTGAGCGCTAGCTTCCCGTAGTTGCCGTGTTGAGTAAATATCACCCCAACTGAGGGATCCAGACTGGGGAAGCGAAGGCATATGAAGCTGGTACAGTGATATGAGCGCAGAGCTGTGAAATGATTGGGTTAGGATATGTTGTCAGAATTTAAATTCAAGAAAGGTTATAAAACGTACTGGTAGCACATGTGCATTAGGTTTCTATGCACAACTACCGCGCTGTGTTGGAACAATAGCTTGGTGGTACTCCGATTAGCACATTCTTGCGGGAGCATCTCATTCCATTCAGAGAGTTTTCTAAATGAACTCCATATATTATTCGCACATGTAATCATATCAGTGCAGGAGCTGTCGGTGATCCCAAGATTTCCTTGACCTGTTAGGTCTACGATTGTTTTTTGAACATATGGCGACAAGAATATGTGGCGATGTTGTAGCTGAATGACAGGAAACAAACAAACCGCCAGTTTTGCCATCTGCACGAACATATTGGACAACGTTTGTTTGGTCTCCAAGTTAAAAACTCTGCTGCCGTCGAACTCTCCTTCGAAATCCTCAAGCGTTGGGAAGGGGATGTTGTGCCCATTCTCTTGAACGGGACAAGGTCGTTTGAGGCCAAGTGAAATCAGTGTGGCCCTCAGGACGCAACACCACCATAGTCTGCGACGCAAGCGCCTCTCATCCTGGGTGTATTGGTCCAAGATATAAAGTTGATTCATGCCACATTTCTCGGCGATGGAAAGTGCACTCCAGATCCAGTACCACTGGGCCCTTGGCTCGCCAATTTCAGTGTCAGGTGCCCAATAGGTGAGAATTAGGGTGGCTTGAAGAGCGCAGAGTGGGTCCTCCTCGCAGCCAAAATCCAAGAGCAGCTGGAAGTTCCATGTTATGTTAGCATACAAGCACTCTTTTAACTGGTTCGACGTTTTTACCGACCCTAGTTTTGTTGTAGTATTCCTGCCTAGCAGCCCTTACCGACGAGTGCCCAGCTTTGCTGATAGCATGGCTAGGAACGAACTGGACCGCAGTCAGGGTTCGTTATGTTTTGGTTCAGACGCAAGCTTGGGAGACAAGTCTGTTCAGGTCGTACTTACACTCGTCGCCGCGAAGAGCAAGGCTTGAACAACGGCCAAGCTTGTTTTGTTCTCGCCCTCAGTATCTCGATCACCATCTAGCGCTGTCCAAAAAAGCTCTTCTCTAAGCACCGGGCAGAGTGGATGTACGTAAAGAAAGTAGCCTTGGAAAAAGACACGGAGGATGTCTCGAGCGGGTAGGGAAAAGGCGCCCGCCTTCCGCAGATAACACAAGTCACTAGGGCTGAGAAGCTCAACAGCTGGAGCCTTCACCCACGAGTATTGAGAGAGTTCAGGTATGTAGGACGTGAGCAACCATGGCCGCGCTATCGGGCTGGGGCTAAAAGGTTGCGCGTAGAATCTCTCTGAGAATGGATCGAACAAATCAAAGTTGAGCTCGTCATGAGACGCGAATTGTGCCCCGTTCCAGGAATCGACTGACTCATCAGGCAGAGAGCCGGGCTCGGAAACTACACGCCGCCTTAGCCACGTTGTTCTACTACTGTCGCAGCTGGCTCGCAGATGATGGCATTTTGATACGTAACTAGGGTCTAGACTCACGAAGCTGCATAAGCTCAATAATATTCATCTCAGACGTCGATTGGGAGAACGTCCCCTTATTCAGAGGCCCGCTAAGCCTTGGAGACGGTGGAGGCAGCCCGGCCTCATCTGCGGCAAATTCTCTGGAGTCTGATGCGCACTCTTCCTCCGAGGTTGATCGAATCGAACTGTTACTCCTCTGAATGGAAGTTAGCTCTCTTGCACTGCGCTGGGGTGTCTCTGCTCATCCCATACATCTCGGGGTCTAGCTCGTTGTTTCCTTCCACGGGCAGCCCTTGGGCGACTATAATACAACAGTTTGTGTCAGTCCATCGTGCTTCCAACGCGGGGCAAGATGTGGGCAATACTGACTAATGCTTTGGACGTTCTCTGACTTCACAGTTCGTATCGTCGAGTCGACAGTTGGTGCATGGGACACCGCTGGAGACTGCATCGCATCGGATTTTTCGGGATCGACACGAAAGGCAGGCATGGTTTGCTCTCTTGGGTTTGTATTCATTGCGGCCAGGGATGGCGGGCGATGCTGTGGAGATGCTGGTCTGCTCACTCTCCTTAGTTCGTTGCTGTTGCTGTTGCTGTTGCTGTTGCTGTTGCTGGGAGCGTGGGCCTGGGTTTGCGAATTCCATCTTTTCGTGAAGATTAGTTGGATCAAAAAAAATATTATGAAAGACGATGCGATGGGGAAGTCGCTTGAAAAGACTCTCGCACTATTGTACTGTGCTGTGCTGTACTGCACCAACCCACCTACCCCGCCTTACCGTACCGGAAACGATTTTCCAGATGTTGAGTTCCTGCGTGCCTAAGCGAGCGCAGCCTCCCTTCTCCCTGCAAAACCTTGAGTGACCCCTCCACGGTTCGTCCAAGAGTGCTCTTACACATCAAGTTCTCATTGTGTGCATAGAGAAATAGAGAATCAAGTTAATCGATTTTACTCAAATCCGATCTGGCCAATTTTCCCTTGGTTTGAATTTGATTTGCGCCACAAAAAAAGTTCGGCGGGCAACCGTGCTATATCTTGCTGGTTCTGTTCATGTTCACGTTCTACTCCCCCCCCCGTGTCCAGCTGTTAACCATATTATATTGCTTTTCCAATAGCTAGAATTGGCGTATTAATCCAAATCCTACATATCACGTCCCCCGGTTACCTCAATCGTCTGCCCGGTGACATAACCAAACAGTGGGCTGGCGACTGCCAGAATCGACCCCGCAGCTTCCCTCACCGTGCCAGGCCTCCGTAGCGCGATATCATCGAATGTATGTGCTCGCGACTTCGACTTGCTGGGAATCCCCAAAGCAAGTCTCTGGCCGTCGGGGGTAGCAACGAACGCTCCGTCCTCTCGAGCCTGCGTTAGGCGCGTGAGGATGTGGGCAAAAGCGATACTGTTAGCACGTACGCCGAACTGGGGGCCCCATTCCTATATTTGGGAGACATGAAATCAACAACTTGAGAAATACTAGCAGTTGAGGGGAAAGATGTACCTTTGCAATGGTTTTGCTCAGCCCGGTTAGGCCAGCTTTGGCGAGAGAATAGTTGGCCTGCCCACTGCGTACTGGCCATCAGCAAGCGGGAAGGGGATGAGGGTGCTTAAAGCCGGGAGAAACTCTCTCGCTACTGTTGAATAGAAGTTGGCACTTACGCACTGCCGTGAGTTCCGCCAGTGCTACTAATGTTAATGATGCAGCGAGGTTCGCCATCTCTAACCCTGAAGTATGGCGCAGCGGCGCGAATGAGCTTGAACGGCGCAGTGTTGTGGAGGGCGATTATAGTGTCCCATTGTTTATCCGTCATCTTCACACCCAGGGGTCTGACAGTTAGTCTGGTATTCTGCAAGAAAATAATTTGCTATGCGACTTGAATCGTTCTCCTTCCTACATACCTTGTGAATAACTGCGTCCCAGGTGTATCCGGCGTTATTCACAATAATGTGAATCTTCCCCCCACCAAACTCGGCAGCTCTCTTCACAAGCGTTTCGAGGTGCGTCACATCCAGGATGTCTCCAGCAACACTTATGGCACTTCCACCGAACATTCTAATTTCGTCCGCTACTTCCTCCGCTTTCACTACAGGCCCGAGATCAGGCATTGAACCAATTTAATACGTCGGGCAATGGTCTGTAAGGGATAACTATGAGCTTCACCCACCTTGATCAATGTCGCATACCACCACCTTGGCGCCCTCTCTCGCAAACAACCGCGCAGTCTCAGCGCCAATGCCTTGTCCCGAGCCCGTGATGATTGCGACCTGGCCAGCCAACAGGCCTCTGGGCCAGTCGAGGTGGCCAGCAATCTGTTGCGCTCTTGAGTTGTGATCTGCCATCTTGATGCGGTCGTACAATGAATGATGCGTTCGATGAGGGGTGCTAATTAGCTCTCTGAAGGGTTTTCTCTGTCCACTACGAGGCTGCCTTGGGACTACAATTGACTGTAACCGGATATTTCATTCCGAATTGTTGCGCCCTTTCGGCTCAAATAACATTTGATCTGAAACTAGTGGCAGGCCTGCTACAGTACCCCTCACTACTGGGGTGGTCGGCCCAAATCGAACAACCTCATGCCGGATACGAATAGCCGTGATACCAGGGGAAGTCACGTGTACTCAGCAGTGTCAGGACAGCAGCAAGGGGTGCCTTTATCCGTTGCCATGTACTCTTCTGTCTGACATGTCACAAGAGCTACCTATTCAAAGTTATTTCGGATTGTTTTTCTTGTAACGATACCATTCGGTGCTATCTTACTAATTGCGGCATTACGTTGTCAAAACGTGGAGGATTACTTGGCTAATGATGTCGCCAGGAGGCTACAAAACAGTGGTCCGAGTTTAGACAGCAAAGGTGAGAAAAAGAGTGAGGTGTCACTTTGAGAGGCCAAGGTGTGGCCATTAAGAAGTCGCTACTTCAGGTCCTAGGGTTCTTTTGGTTTTTGGGAGGGGGATGCTGGTGCTATTTCTGGGATGAATCTGGAGTAAAGTATGCTCGAAACCTGATTCACTATCGTGCAGTGATGTTCGGCACTTTTGATTTACTATCGTAGTGTTCTCTACTGTGTGATTCATAGCCCACTTAAATTACTGGCCGGCCGGGCCGAGACGGGGGAATATGGCGTTGGTGTTGCTTTTAACGATCAACCTTATAAACTCCAGCCCGAAATTCCACTGAAATACGAACTTCGAAGATACCCACTGGGTTCAAATACATCTCCCCTCAGCTGTTCACTAGGGTCTGAAGTAGGCAGTGTGTGTATTAGAATGAAGTCATTTATTGCTGTTTATGCTCAAGACATTTAATCCAGTAAGTATTTCGTCTGGTAATGCTTAAAGCACTCCTGCTTGAAGCCACCCCATTTCAACCGCGGATACGTTGATACCGAGTTGAGGCATATGATTAATCTGTCTGTACACTAATAAGAACCCTGCATCTCCATTCACCTTAGCTGTGGCCTCAAGAGTTTAAGTTGTGACTGTAAGTCGCTTTATGACGCTACAAGTGCTAAGGTGATCAATCCGAGCTAGTGGATTGCGTGCACATAATTCTAGCACTGCAGACGCCACAGCAACTTTATATACCATACTTAGATACTAATGGGTCATTATCTCCTAATCTACGTATATTTTGATAATAGGAGCCGCTTTGGACCGAAATTGTAGCCGCGGTCCTGGTTCGCACTAACGACGTGAAAAGCCGAGGGTAATGAAAGGAGCTGTCGCATGGTCTCAACCAACCTAGACTGCGTTATAAGGTACGATTGCCCCGAGCTGTCCCAAGGATACACAAGCCATTAAAATCATAGGACCTCATGCAAGACTTTATGCTAAGAATTAATGACGTCCAGTAAAGCACCTCTAGGGGAAATGGGGGATCTTATGACCGGGGCTGCCAAACTTAGCCTGAAAGAAGTTATGAAGCTCGAGCAGATTGGTCAGAACACATTCAAGTCGGTAAACAGACCTTGTATGTTGCCTCCCCTTCATCCTCGCGTCTTTCTCATGTCGAATTTCTACCAAGTCAATTTAAATTGATCGGTCGGACTCAACAGTTTCCCCAGCACTATCCCGGGGGGTGTATGGGTAAGTTTCATCCACACGCCACCCAAGCAAAGCTAATTGCTCTGCGCAGCGGTCACGGTTGGTTATAAGTTTCTTAATAGAGTAGTCCAGACAGTGCTTCTCCAGAAGTATTTTCTGACCTCATCATGCACCCAAGTAGAAAAACAAGGGGGTCAAGGAGTTGCTACCTTTCCAAGACTATTTCAAGGCATGGGAAGATCTAACATCCGTGATAGTAATGAGCCAAGCTGTTTATGCTGCTAGTAAAACAATGAGCCCAGATTTCTACTGCCATGTACGTTACCTTTCCAGCTAACGTTACCTTGCCAATGCCAAATTCGGACCATCATCTAATTTTGCCGTTCGATCGGAGCAGAATATGCATGGAAACTTCCTCCTTCCTGCCAACGCGTCTGTGCCGCTCATATACGTCGTCGACCTGCTGCGATCAGGGCAGAGTTATAGCACGCGATATGTCACTGTGCGTCAATCGCATGCGGCCTCCCAGAATTCAAACGATCCCGGTGACATTGTCTACGTCTGCCTTTGCAGTTTTCAGAAATCTGAAAAGGGAGTATTGGAGCATCAACCGCAATATCCCCATTATTTCGATACTCTAAGCAATGTTCCAGAGAGTCACCCGCTTGTCCAGGATGTAGATGTACCCTGGTAAGCTGCGACATAGTTTTGTCCGATTGTTGTTCAGTAGGCTAATCCAAGATTTTATGAATGCCACTCTAGGTGGGAGGAATACGCTAAGAAAACAGGACATATAAGCCAGTATCAGGGTGTTGAAGTACGGAAGGTCAACATGGTGGATTGGAATGCCCAAAAACCACTTCATAAGCGCCGACAACTGCATTTATACAAGTTCGTTGGTTCAATTCCGGAAGAGGATATCAACCTCCACCTCTGCGGTCATCTCTATGCGTCCGACCGCAGCTCACTTTTAACCCTAATTAACGCCGCCGGGGTGTCAGATCGTATCGCCCATCTCGCAACCATAACACACACAGTGATCTTCCATCGGGATGCACGCAAGACCGCTTCTTTTTCTCAATGCCAACCGTTCTCTACTGAGGGTGAAAGTAAGAATGATGGTTGGTTTCTACTCGAATCATTCAACGACCGGACAGGGGGCGGCAGGGGTTTCTACAGAGCGCGTATTTGGGATATGAAGAGCTTGGTGCTCGTGGCAAGTATAATGCAAGATGGAGTTGTTCGGGTGAAGCAGGATGTGAAGCGTTTGGAGAAGGGATACTCGACTTCGGGAGTGAAATTATGATTTACCCAGCACATGTCCTGGTCACACATGTGGTCGACTACGGGCTGCGGACCCTTACCCCAAATACAGAGGTAGTTTCTTGCGCGGTTCCTGACAGCTGGCTGTGAGTTTCTCAGCGCCGACAACATTCTTATGAATCTATCAATATCAACCTCACATTTGCCGAAATAACTCATAAACATGATATAAAGCTGCGTACTCGGGACTGTCTCCAACACCCTTTATTTGTAACAGATATTCCTATCCCCTAGCAATACCCATCGATTTTGAATTATAGACCAACTTCGAATGAAATATTGAGAATCACGGTTTTAATGACGCAGGGATCTGCGAGCAATTCTCTTTCAGAATCACTTTTATATCTAATGCACCTCTCGAGATATTTTCACGTTCCGCCTGGTTAGGTTCAACAATAACTAACATATGCCTTTCCCTTACAGAACTAAGCTATGTTTGGAATACTCACGTATATGTAGGCTACGCTATGCTACTTCTCTTTTTCAAACAACTAAAGCCTGCTATGCAAAATACTCAGCGCATCCACAATTTTACTCAGAAACATCCTCGCTAATAACTGCATTAATATAGGCATATCGCTCAATGAAATCCCTGCTTTCCAAGCCCCATAAACCCCCACGCTGGCCGTGGTAAAGACAAGAAATCTCGCGAGTCGACTTAATCCTAGCTTAATTCGGCCAGCCCGAGTGTACTTCAACTCCCAATGCTTCCACCGCGGGAACATGCATTGAAGTGCAAACCAAACCTGGGACCAACTGTTGTAAACGTTAGCCATAAATTCAACGAAGCGTACGATAGAGGCGCAGACGGGTAAACGGTCGAGTTCCATCCCGACTCTGTCTGGTACCAATTCCGGCACCCACCCTGATTCCAAATCCTATTCTTCAACTGTGATTGAAGATCGGTAGCAAATTCGACTTCCGCCTCGTGCTTGACCTCTGCTTCAGCTACATCTCCCCTGAGGATCAATCTGATGAATATCAAAGAGTAGTTGACCATGTTCTCTGATGCTAAGATAACTGACGAGTGCCCTGTGATAGTGTTGGGTCCTACTATCATGAAAAAATTGGGGAATCCATCCATTGCAAGGCCGAGGTAGGCCTGTGGACCGCCGCGTTTCTCCCATTCTTCATGGAGATCCTGGCCATGTCGGCCAGTAAGTTTCAGTGGATGGAGCCATTGAGTCGTGTCAAAACCGTTGGCCAGAATAATAGTGTCAGCGTGGACGTGGAGTTTATGGGTTGGTGCTTTACTACCAGTCTTGATGCTGGGATATGTTCTGCTCGGTCCAAGGGTTACCCCTTTTGCTTGAACGCTTGTCAATGAAAGAGTGGTCAAGTTGATGTTGTTTTCGTTGAGGCAAGGAAACCAAGCTGAGTCATAGATACGCCGTTTGCATCCGTATGCATAGTCGGGGATGAGTATTTCATGGTATTTCTCGGGTACGCTCTTCTTCACATGTTCAATGAGTGTTTTCTCGACCTAAAGGGCAAATTAGCAGGTGGAAGACACAATTTTGTACTATTTGGTGCTGAACCTTTTTTCTCTCCCTTTCGTTATACTCAGTAGTGCCAAATATCCTCCAATCGTATTCCGCTCCCCAGAATATTAGTTGGCGCATGGCCCACGCGAGGCCTGGAACGTAACGAAAGAGGACAGGACTCCATTTAGAGTAGATCTCCTCACCGCCGGGTGGAAGTGGTCTCTTAGCCACCCAAGGCGGACTCCGCATGACCTGTGTCACGGACTTTGCATTGTGTGGCGCCTTCGTCAACAGCGGAACAAACTGTGCTGCGCTACATCCAGTTCCTACAACCACAATATCTTTTCCAGTGAGATCGACATTATAGTTCCAACGAGCAGAGTGAAATATATCGCCCTCAAAGATTTCGCGTCCAGGGACATTTTCAGGCCAAGTTCTTGGTTCCACCAAACCGCCGACAGCACTAACCAGTATCCTTGCTCGAACAATCTCTGTGCCTATATATACCGCACCGACCCCATCGATTTCTATCTTCCTTTGGCGGTCGCTCTCACTTAGGTCTCCTGTGCCAGCAGCTAGAGTTGTGATAGTAGCTTCCCACAGCCCCTCGTCTTTCAGCCACCGTGCCTCCGAAACTTCGGTGTTGAGTTGAATCTTGTCGACTATTTTGTACTTCTCGCACACCGAGTGCAGGTACTTTACGATTTCGTGACCAGGAGGGTGAAACGAAGTCCAGCTATTATTAGGGGAGAAGGAGAATGAATAGAATACGGCGGGTCTGGGGCATTCTCATTAGTATAGAATCGGCGATGAAGGGGTGAAGGTCGCCTTGGGGAACCTACACATCGCATGCTACACCTGGGTATCTGTTGATCCACCACGTTCCTCCAATACCTGACTGTCTGTCAAATATTCGGAATTGGTCACATCCGAGGACTTGTTTCAGACGGCATGCCATTGCAATTCCTGAAGGACCAGCGCCGACAATAAGCACCGGAAAGTATGTGTAACTTTCCTCATCATAACCGTTCATTCTACAGATCGCGGACAGGCACGACATCGTGAAAGAAGGGCGCCTAAGTCTGAAGAAGCTACGGTCTCCAGATGATCAAGTTTTGTCAACTAATTTGAAATTCGCACAAGACTCAATTCATGCTCGAAGAGTAGCATAGAAAATGGACGAAAGGTTGTGGGTCTGGGAGCCTCAATGAAGGCAAAGCAAAATTAATGAGGCAATTGAATCGAGCCAAAAAAAACTTTTCAAAAATGCCGGTGATGGAACCGAGGCAATGGTGTTCGCAATTGAGCCGAAAGTATGAAAGTCGGGCGCCTCTCCAATTCCCAACGGAGCATAAAATCCAGCATGTCCGCTGGCACCACAGTCTCGGAATTTGTTAAGGGATAACCGAGCGAACGCACGGGAGAAACCCGATCATAATGTGAACCCTGTTTGTTGCCAAGTTGATAAGCGAGGTAACAAAGGAGTGATGGAGACGCACTACTAGATCGATAAGGCGCCGAGAATACCGCGGACAGGGAAGATGCGGCAGTACATAAGAAGTAAGGATACCTTTGTGCGTGTCGAAATATGACATAATATAATATATCAGATGATCTCATACCTTTCTTTTCTATAACGAGATCCTTCTGCCCTTTTTAATAGATACGAAGGCGGCCCGAACTGAAATCCGTCCATTTGAAAGCTTGGCCAGGAACAAAAAAATCCCCCCTTTTTTAAATGCATGCATCCGAGGAATTCCACCATTGAATTAAATTCTCTCTAGTAGAGGTTAAATTTTAACATCTAAATTTCAAATATGTAAAATATCTAGATTTATTGACTCTGTAAAGACGTATAATAACTTTTGAAGTCGAGGGTCTTGTTGCGACAAACCCTCGCTTAACCAAATGGACGGATTTCAATTCGGGCTGCCTTCGTAGGGCTTTCCAACTAACTCTACTATTACCTCCCTTTATTCAACAGGTTATAAGCTCGGGTGCCTTCTGCCACGCTATCTTTCAGCTATGAATTCTCGTATTTGCTTACACCAGCCACATACTCTTGTACCCTAAATCCACGTCTGCAAGTATTAAAGAGTATTGGTATTAGAGAATAGTAGTATTATATAATATTTTATTTACTGAACACAAGCTAGCGTTGGTACGAAAGAGGAAAAAAAATATTAGCTTTATAATAAGATTAATAAATTTTAAATTTTTTCAAAAATTTTTTTTTTTTTTTTTGGATTTAATAGTTTTAAAAAAGCCCTAACATTATTCCCGCTGTGACGGCTGTCGTCGCCCTGCCGTCTCATAGCTGTTTCAGGCCAAGCCTGAGGGTATAAGACCTCCGACCGTTCCGGCCCGCCGCCGCTCCTTTTCTCTATAGCTTAAGATTTCGGTATATAAGAATCTTAGAGATTTGAGCTTCGACCATTACTTACTTTGTTCCTGCCGTTACACCCGCCTATCTGGCGCATAAAATAAGACAAATTATCAACAGAAACTTATTTAATATTACGATAATACTTCTTAAGCATAGTGTTCTCATTAGTATTGCCGTATTTAACGATACGCCCCACTCTATAATACCGTATCGATTTCCGAGTACTAGCGCCGTAACTATATAGGGATATAAATATGACATAATAATCATAGAATTCTTTGATATAAGATATCATTGCGTCGTATATTAGATATTAAAGCAAATGTTAGCGAGGTAAAACGCAGGGTAAAATAAAAGGACTAAAAGCCTTACCACTAAGCTTTATTATTTTAAAATAAAGGCCAGGACCTTTTATAATCGCTTCTTTGTTTTTATTAGCTCGGTCCTTGTTTTACCACGTAATTTAAATAAAAGTTAAAGGCTTAAAGAAACTCTAAGAAAAATCGGATCAATTTTAGGCTATTCGGAACTCTTGATACTTATCCGGGAAGCTTTTTATCACAAACTATTATTTTTAAAATGCCTTTAACATAAAGGACCATTGATTTCAGCCGTAATAACCCTGTTTTCCGGCGTTCGGCTTATTCGATATAACAAATAAAAATAAAGATATACCTTTACGTTAGCTTTAAATGCTTTTTAGCATTCCCCATCTCTAGGATATATTACTCAAACATTACTTTGCTTATATTTAGGTGTAAAATCAGCTTATTTTAATAACCAGATCACTTTACCGTCGCTCTCGGATATAAGGATATATATTAACTTAATCTGTTAGCTTGTTTAGACTTTTGCTATTTGTAAAAGAGGTTTTTGATTGGTTAATTGAATAAGCTTTGTTCTAAATATAACCTATCGTAGTATAGTATCTTTATTTCCTAATTAGGAAGGTATAACTCCTTCCGTTTATAAGAATACTAGCCATATGCGAACCTAATAACCGATGCGAGCCTTTGATACAAAGCTAGTAACTTGATACAAAGCTAATAACCGATGCGAGCCTCTGATACAAAGCTAGTAACTTGATACAAAGCTAATAACCGATGCGAGCCTTTGATACAAAGCTAGTAACTTGATACAAAGCTAATAACCGATGCGAGAGCTTAGTACTCAAAGTAGTTATATAGACCTAGAAATGCCCCCTCAATAGAATCATCATTCACACCATCATTCTCTATTTCTTAGGTTATAAGCCTCCGACAGCACCTCCTCTTATTCTACCTCAATTCAACGGATCAAGAGCTTGCTCTTTACCTAAATCATTCTTATATACTTCGTTACAACCTTATTTTGTTTGTATTTGAGTTTTATCGACTGGCTCGACAAGAACTCTTCTCTTACATACTATACCTTCTGGACCCTCAAAATACTCCATAAACTCCATACCTACGGCTCCATACCTCATACCTCATACCTACGGCTCTATACCTCCATACCTCCATACTTCATAACTACGGCATATCTCCATAACTACGTCATACCTCCATACCTCATACCTACGGTTCCATACCTCCATACCTACGCCATACCTCCGGCATATCTCCGGCATACCTCTATACCTCTGATTTATTAGCTGGTCCAATAAAAGGATTTTTACTCAAAATCTAACACTTAAAAAGTTCTCAACCAATAACAGGTATTTTACCCTATAACTTAGAATATATAGAATCCACGAGATCAATAACTAATATCAAAAAACTTAGACTTTCTTGAATAACCCAAATTCTCAAAATCTTAAGTTAAGTTAATATCTTTAAAAACTCTTTGAAAAATAACTAATAAAATAAATAAAATGAGTTCTAATAAGATCACTATGGCTAAGCTTACGGGTTCGGCTAATTACCCTATTTAGGCACTTCGCATGACGGCCTTCTTAACTAAAGAAGCACTAAACGCTATAATAGCGTCTAATGAAGTAAGTGATGAAATAAATAGCAAAGCTCTCTCTAATATCCAATTGCTTATTAAGGATAGTCCTCTTTTACAAATACAGCACATAACACGTGCTTTTAAAGCCTAGTAATCGCTTCAAAACCTCTATTCCCTTAAAGGGTTTAGCTCGGAATTTTTGATTTGCCGAGAATTCTTTAATACCCATTTGATTAAGTATAATTCAATAGAAGAATACCTTAATAAGGTAAAACAGCTAAGTGATCAGCTAAAAGCTAAAAAACTTAAATTGCTTAAATAAGTAATAATAACTTAGGTTCTTAATAACTTGACTAATAACTATGATAGATTAGTTTCTAATATAATATAGTCTTTAAGAACTAATTGTGACGCTTGCCCTAGAAAGACGGCAATCACGTGTAACTGACGCCTTATATATTAACACAAGAGACATATAACGATACTAAGTATTAACTTAGAATCTATAACTATAGAAGAAAGAAGGTAAGGAAAGAAGAAGTCTATATATAAGAGGTTAGTATACTTAGTACTATAGTAATCTCGGTACGTCCCGATCAGGCAATATTAAGTAGAGCCGGTGGAAATAAGGCTCTAAGTAGCGATAGTCGTTATATTACCCCCCCCTCCGGAAAAAGCTTGTCCTCGAGTATTAGTTTATCTCCTTGTTACTATCGAGGTCATCGTAGTCGTTAATATTATCTTCTTATACTTTAATCTATTTAAGTAACTTAGTAAGGGGTCCTACTTACTTAAGGTAACTAAAGTAGAAGTCTCTGACTTTGTGTAGAGTGTACTTGAGGTCAGAAGCGTCGTACTAGTCTAAGTTAACGTCTTAATTAAGTTAAGTAATATAGTAAAATAGAGTCTTGCCCTTCTTATAGTAAGTAAGTGCTTCTTTTAGTTCTTACTTGTCGTCGCTTATAATATTAATCGACGGGGGGGCATCTTGTACTTAGCTTAGTAAGGGATTGTTAAGGTCCCGGCGAAGTTTATTAGCCGGAAAGACGTTGTGGACCTTTATACTCGCTAGTAACTCTAGGCAATATAAGTGTCTTACCTTCTCGAGTACTCTAAATAGTCTATTAGTTAATATATTTAACTTCTTAGATAGACAGAGTATCTTGAAGTAGCGTATGTCGAGCTAGACTAAGCTGTCTTTATTAAAGTCGATATCGCGGCGAGAGGCGTTATAAGACTTAGCTATCTTGGCTTAAGCTATAATAAGGTTCGACTAAGCTATGTCTTATACTTTCTTATAGCGTTAAGTATAGTTAATAGCTTATTAAGTGTTTAACTTATTAGCGAGGGTAATTAAGTCTAGTAAGTTAATTTTCTAGTCTTAATCCGTGTGTAGTATATATTTATAGACTACCTTAAATAAAAAGAGTCCCCTTAGGGAATTATATAAGAGGGACATCTAGGCGTAGTCTATAATAGGGAAGTACTCTAATTAGTCGTCTTAATAATATATAACGAAAGGTCGGAGTTGTTTTTATAAGTATTAATTATATACTTCGGTCTAGCCGTCTGTTTATAAGTAGTTAGTAGCGGACAGTTGTCTTGTGGTTCCGAGGATCTTATTAAGGGCGGTCTAAAACTTAAAGACAAACTAGGGGCTTCTATTAAAAGTGATAATTAAGGGAGTACTAAAGTAATAATATATATAGTATATATATATAATAGCTAGCTTTTAAGTATCTGTCGTCTTTTAATAAGGGATATTAATCGCTTATTTACTAAATTTATTAATAAAGACGAGGACGTTGTCGAATTTATACTTGTCTTTAGTAAAAGAGTAATAGTTTATAATAATATATTCTTATAGTTTAAATAGAACAGGGAGAAGATAAAGGAGTCTAGGCTTTTTATCTTAAGGGACTTGAATTTGTTAGTAAGTATAATAATTACGGCAGTATTACTAGATTATTGACGTGATTTTGTGCTACTAGTACTAAGAAGAGAGTATTTAAATTGTCTTCTTAGTACTAAGGTGCGCTGTAGTGACTCGATCATAGACCTCTCGTATAAGGAGGGTTTAGAAGTAATTAACATCGGGGACTAAGAGGCGGCCGTCGTGGAGTAAGAGGTTACTCACTAGGCTGAGTTTGCTTAGAGAGTCTAATATAACTTGTTTACGTAAAGCTTATAAGGAGGGGGCAATGCGATTAGCCTCTAGGATTTGTTATACGACAGAGAATATTAGTGTAAGAGTAACGAGTTTAACGTCGGCTACTAGCGCGTTAACGTCGTTAAGCGGCCGTAACTCTATAGATAGTAAGTTAAGGTTAACTTAGTCTTAGCGTAAGAGTTATTAAAGGCGTTAAGTCTTCTTTATAAAGTTCTATTAATTTAACTTGTTTAGCTTATAAGAAAGTGTGTTTACTAGGGGGTTATAGATTCTAAGGTAGTACGTGATTATGAAATTATAGTCTACTAGAAGCTCTGCCTATTGTGCTTGTCTAGTATTTAATTACTTAGAAGTTATAAAGTATTCTAAGGCCTTATAGTCTATTATAATATAGACTTAGTGAGGGGCTCTTACTAATTTAATACACTAGTACCTAAAGGATTTAATAATAGCTAGTATCTCTTTGTCGTGTATTATATAGTTGAGCTTAGTAGGTAATATAGTCTTTAAAAAGAAAGTAATAGAGAACTAGTCGTCGTTATATTATTAAGAAAGGACTCTGGCTATACTATTACTAGTATTTGTCTCTAGAAGGCAGGGTAAATCTTGTTAGTAGTACCTTAAGAGAAGTACGGACGTAAGAGTGTATTTTAAGAAGTCGAAGGCGTCTTTGTACTCTATAGTAAAGTAGAAGGGAATGTTATTCTTAATTAATTAAATAAAAGGTTTTGTTATAATATTATAATCGCAGATAAATCTCTAATAGAAGTTATAAAAACTAAGGAAGGACTATATACCTTTAATAGAGTTAAAGTAAGTTTACTTACGAACGATAGAGACTTTCTTAAGATTAACTTCTAAGCTAGAAGTTAATATAATAAATCTTAAGTACTTAGTTTATATTACTTTAAACTTACACTTCTTTAAGTCGGCTTATAACTTAGTGTCGTTAAGGCGTTAAAGCACTTTTTTAACGTAGAGCTAGTATTACAAGGGATCCTTAGAGTATATAAGAATATTATTTAAGTACGCTATATAGAAATCATTAAAGTAATCGAAGAGAATATCGTTTATATAGTACTAGTAGGTGGCAAGGCTATTAGTTAGGCTAAAGGGAAGAACTTTACACTTATATACGCTGTATCTCGTGCGGAAGGTAGTGTACTCCTCTAATACTAGGTCTATTCGGATTTAGTAAAAGGCTTAATAAATGTCTAATTTAGTAAAGATATAAGTATTAACTATATGAGCTAAGGTCTTATTAATTAGAAGTAAGGGGTATTAGTCTTTCTAAGTAAGGGAATTTAGTACTTAGAAATTAATATATAACCGCAGGGAGTTATTTGGCTTCTTAATAAAGAGAATAAGGGCAGTGAATAGTACTTGAGACAGCTTAATAAATCTTTTATTTAAGTTATTTATAATATATTCCTTAATAGCCTTAAGTTCTTTAGTCGACATTTTATATAATAGCGAATACTTAAGTACTTTCTTACCCTCTCCTTCTAGTTCAATTTTGTAATCGTACGAGCGATAAGGGGGGAAAATATCACTTTCTACCTTAGAGAATACGTGAGTCTAATTAGTGTACTCTAGGGGAACTATTAGTTTAGCGTCTAGTTCTTAAATAGAGAGTATAAATTATATAGCTGACTAGCGATAGTAAGTGAGTTTAATAATTAAGGCTAATATAGTAGTAGTTTTCTCTCGCTCTTAGTTTCTTTAATTAATTAGGACATTGATTTCTTATAGAGTTATTATAAATATCTCATCTCTAGACTTCTGTTTAATTAATATATAAAACGCTACGGCGCTAATCGAGAAGATTTTAACGACTAGACGTCGACGAGTTTTCTTACGTCGCTTTATAATTAGTAATTTATCTCGGGGATAAGGAGAAGAAGTTAGGGAATAAGGGGCTTTTATAGTCGACTCGTGTGCGAGAGAGAGTTATGTTTATATATTCTAAAGTAAATTAGCGTAGTCCTTAATATATATTTTACGTGTGAAAAGAGCGAATTAAAGAGAGTCTATTTAGTCTCAGGAGTATAAAAGCTCAGCGGTTTTACTCTCTAACTTAGTAACTTCTATTTAGGCTAGTTTAGTTGAGATATATATATTAATTAGTCGTAGGGACAGTTATATATATTAACTAGGCTAGTTATTTAATATACTTCTTAGCTGAGATAGAGGACTATTAATAGTAAAGTACGCGTGTTCTTTAGGCTTTATTATATGTCGTACTTATTAATGTGAGAGCTCTATAGTATATAGAATATTAATAATAAAAGTAAGTTTAATAACAGTACTAATATTAAGGATTGACTAGGGGCGATACTATAAACCTAAAAGGCGCGGATTTAAGTATTTCTAATTCTTAAAGATTAATATAGAATTTATTATTAATATAGCTTCTCTAATTAATATAGTAGCGCCGTTACTTTTAGAGGCTACTATATGTTTCGAAACGAAGTATTTATTAAAAGGTAAAGTAAGAGAAGAAAGTAAGGAATATATAAGGGGTTTTATACTTAAAATAAGAAGGAAAGAAGAAGTAAATAAAGTACTAAATATTAAAGAGATAAGGGAGTGAATTTCTTTTATTAACGCCGTGGGCTCAATTCTAAGGGGGTATAAATTCTCGACTCTATACTTCTAGCACGACTACCGCGGATTTCCTTGATCTTTCTTTCTACGACTTATAGTAGTTCTATAGTTTGAAATTAGCTGTAAGTGTAAGCTCGACAACTGTATATCTATAGAATTAATATCTTCGACATCTGATATAATTCAATTATATTACGCGAGATATTAAGTTTAATTTTCTATTAATATAATCGCTAGTTTTCTAGACTTAGTAATAGTCGAGGAGCTAATAATAATAGGTTCTAAGGTTATTAAGGAAGTGAAGGAGTTATTGACGTATATTCTGTCTTTTTAATTTAATCGTAAAATAAAATATATCACAGAATTAGTATATATCACAGAATCGGGACTATTAATAAGGCAAGACACACGTCCGTCCTATATAGCTCAGTGATATCGAGAGTAAGCGGTAGGGGTGTACTCTATAGTATCTATTGTATTTATACTTAGTACAAGGTCTAGAGGTAGTGAATCGATTGTCGAAGTCGACTTAAGAAGTTAGGGATCACGGCGGTTCTAAAATTCACGTAACTTAGCGTCTTTACGCTCGGCGTCGCGCTAGTGGCGTTAGTGAATCTTATGTACTTATAAGTCTCGGACTTTAATTAACTTACTATAGCTTACTATTAGGGGGTAGTCTAATAGCTAAATAAGTCGTCGTTTAGTAGTATCTAAGAGCACTTTATAATACTTTAACTATAATCTTCTAATAATTACTTTATAGTTTCTTAAGTGAGTGATTAAAAAAGGAGTAAATGACTATAAACACTTATTAACTATTAAATTTAACGTAATATAATAGTTAATAGTCTTACTAGTTCGACTATTAAATCCTTTAATAAGGACAAGTAAAAGTAGTAAGTAAATTAAAGGTTTTAAGAAGAAAGAAAGAGACTTTAAAAGAGAGTAATTAATAAAATAATAATTATTAACTCTAAAATCAAGAAGTGCGGGCAACTTATACGTGAGTTTATTCTTAGAGAGAGTAATATAAGTAGTAAGTACTAGTCTATTAAGAAGCTTTATAAGGTTAAGATATTATATATCTCGTATTATACTTAAAAAGGAGCCTTTTCTTAAGCTAAGTCTTTTACTCGTAGAGTAAGGTCCTTTACTAGTAAGTTATCGTCGTCTATAACTTAGCTATTAAATATAAGACTACTGTCGTTAGCGCTTACTTTTATCTCGTTGACGCGGGAAGTATAATTACGACTAAGGGGCCGTTAAGTAAAATGCCGTGGGGCATTCGCTAGTATTTAGGCACAAGGTATATCGGCTTATATAGAGATTTATTAACTTAGGGGTTAATTAGTCTCTCGTCGTTAAGACGAAGAAGTAGTAGAAGCTTAGAGTGACTTTCTTATAGTCCCTAAGGAGATATTAACTTAAGACTAAGAGTGGGAATTTATACTTGTCACTAAGGGGCTAAAGCGACTAATATAAATAATACTCTTTACGATCTGTCCTTAGTCTTTAGTTTAGATTACTTCTATATACTCTTCTAGAGTTTTAGTTCTTTAATACTTATAAAATAATTACTTACGTAGGCGGGATAAGAGCTTATTTTATAAGTCTATTTTAAAGATTAACTTGTCAGTTACGCCGCCTTAGCTAGTAAGAATCTTGAACTATTAATAGAAGTCCTAAAAAGTTTGTCTTGTGGCTTTTATTTTTAATATAGAGTAGAGGTTACGCGCTGTTTATTACTTATAGGGGTTAATTAAGAATTTGACTATTTAATTAACTAAATTAATCGCATTTACTAGGTTTCTATTATTATTAAGTATCAAGGACAAAAAGGAGGGTTTTAGGAACGTGCGAGTTATTCCTTTTATTTATATAAGTAATTAGTCCTTCTAGTAGTCGTCGTTAACAAAGTATTCGTCGTATTAGCGTAGGGCGTTTTAGACTTAAACTTCTTATAAACGTGGACTATAATTAATACTATCTAAAAACTTATTATTTAAGTTAAGGATTTTCTCGATTTGTGAGGCTATAAATATCTAAGATAACTTAAGGAAAGAGGGGGAACGACGACGTAAGATACGAGGAAGTCAATAGCTGTCCTCACTGTCGTCGTCTAATAGTCTACTAAGATTAAGAGCACTCTATACTTTACCTTTGCCTTTGTTTAGCTCGGGGGCAAGAGTTTTCTTAATTAAGGAATAAAGGGGTATATCCCCTTCTTAGAAAGTTATAAATCTTAGGGCGGGTTTGTGTAATAGAGGCTCGTCAGTTGTCTATTACTATTATTAAAGAGATAACTTTAATTATTAGTTCTTTATATAACTCTCTACGAGCTACTCTTCTAAGATACGAAGTCGGCTTTCTTATAGTGTCTCTCTTATATGTGTCCTTATAGGCTCTATATTACTCCCTAGCGTATTAATAAAAGTATTAATTATAAGATTATTAGTATTAGGAGAGTTAAGTAAGGGGACAGAAGAAGAGGTAAACAATATATTAACGTCGTTTATAGTAGGTCGCTTTATTAGAGGAGGGACGACTTTCGGCTTAACTTAACGAGTTAAAAGGAGAGGTCCGGCGAAAAGAGGGTTTCGACTTTGTCGTGTTAAGGTAGAAGTCGGGGAGGAGAATAAGGGTAATAGTAGCGAAGTAAATATTGACTTCGCTATTAGTAAAGGTTTTAATATTATTATTCGTCAAGTTATAAGGCTTAGTATAAGCCTTTCTTATATTTGAGCTTTTAGGTCGTAACTACTTATAGGAGAATTAGGGGGCAGGGGATATTTACTGTCTTCTTAGACGTAAAAAGAAGAGTTATAAATAATATAACACTTGCCTTAAAAAGACAGTAATTACGTGTAACTGACGCTTTATATATTAATACAAGAGACATATGACGATACTAAGTATTAACTTAGAATTTATAACTATAGAGGAAAGAAAGTAAGGAAAGAAGAAGTCTATATATAAGAAGTCGGTATGCCTAGCACTATAGTAATCTCGGTACGTCCCGATCGGGTAATACTAAGTGGAGCCGGTGGAAATGAGGCTCTAGGCAGCGACAGTCGTCACACTAATATTAATTCTTATCCTCTTGAGTCGTTATTCTCTAATTTACTAGACGAATTAAAACGTCAAGAATCAAATAATACTAATACAGATTAGGCCCTAATAACTTCTAGTGGCTATAAAGGTAAAAAACCTTATAAAGTCACTAAGAATAGCCCTTAAAGCAAGAAGTATTGTACTAATTGTAAATAACATTCTCATGTGACTTCTAACTACGCCTTCCTATTTCCCGATAAAGCCCCTAAGGGGTAGAAACGGCTAAAGACTAACAAATCACCTAATATTACCGAGAAATCGGCTCGGGATAAGCGGGAGGAAAATATTAATATTTTATATAATAATAGTGATATTTTAGAAAATATCGGGGATTTTAATATTAATTTCCCTATAGAAGATATGTAGGTATTTATGACTATACCCTCTATAAAGAATATAACTAATAATACAAATATAGGCTCCAACTTTATAAATAATCAAGAATTAGGGGTAAATAGTCAAGAATTAAACAGTCAATTAAATACTTTTGTTTTAGATACTACTATAACAAAACATATATACTATAATATATCGTATTTCTATGAATTTAAAACCTGTAATAAACTAGTTAGCTGGGGAAAAGCTAAACAAATAAATATAAAAGGATACGGAGATATCTTAATAAAGTTAATAATTAATAATAAAATATACAAACTCAAAGATTGTCTTTATATACCTGAATTAAGTATTAACTTAATATCTCAAAGTCAATTAAGTAGTCAATATTATAGCATTTTTAATAACTCTTTTGCCTATATTAAAAATAATATAACAAATGAAGCAATAATTGAAGGCAATAAATCCAAAGGATTATATATACTAAATATTATACTACATAAA
Organism: Leptodontidium sp. 2 PMI_412; assembly: GCA_021432625.1. Taxonomy (NCBI): domain Eukaryota; kingdom Fungi; phylum Ascomycota; class Leotiomycetes; order Helotiales; family Leptodontidiaceae; genus Leptodontidium; species Leptodontidium sp. 2 PMI_412. The sequence goes on from MU270431.1 coordinate 195,140, forward strand.
ACTAATAATCTAATAAGTAATACTAATATTTTAAGTACAATTGAAAATAAACCTATAAGCATTAATAAAATAGATTTGCATGTAAAATTAGATCATATTAGCTTAATGTACTCAGATAAAACAATAAATAATACTTATGGATATAATAATATTATATCTAATTTAATAATAAATAATCAAATATTAAACTGTGAGACTTACCTTAAAGGAAAATTCACTAATAAAATCAATAAAATAACTAATGATAAAGTCTTTGACTTATTACAAAAGGTAGCTAGTGACTTATGTAGTCCTATTACACCTATTACTTATGACAAATATAAATATATTATAACCTTCTTAAAATTTAAAACTAAATATCTTAAAATAAAATTACTAAGAAATAAATATAAAGCATTTAATGCTTTTGTTAAATATAAAAATAAAAATGAAAACAATAATAATAATAAACGTATAAATATTTTTGTAACTAATAATAGTAGGGAATATATTAATAATAAATTCAAAGAATATCTTATAAATCATAGAATAACTCATTAATTAGCCCCTATATATACAAAAGAACTAAATAGTACAATAAAACGTATAAATCGCACTATACTAAATAAAGTTAAGTGTTTATTAACATTTACTAATTTACCTAATTATTTATAGGGGGAAGCTACAATCACGGCTACATACTTATATAATAGAACTCCGCATTCAGTAATAAATTATAAAACCCCTTATAAACTAAGATATAATAAAATGCTAGATATTACCTATATTAAAACCTTTAGATCTATATACTTGTATAAAAAATAAAAAGAATTATATAACTAAACTAGAACTAAAAGCTAATAAATCAATACTAATTAGATTTAATTATCCTTTATATAAAGTCCTAGATATTATAACTAAAAAAGCTCTCTAGGTAAGAGATATTAAAATCATTGACAATAAATTTATAAATAACCCTAAAACAAATATATTTAAAGAAAGTCAAATAAATATACAAGACCTTATAAATAATAATAATAATAATAATAATAATAATAATAATAATAATAATAATAATAATAATAATAATAATAATAATAATAATAATAATAATAATAATAA
>MU270432.1:0-188667 GCA_021432625.1 Leptodontidium sp. 2 PMI_412
CTGGCTTTACAAATATCTTTGAGCTGATTGGCTGACGATAGTTACCTCAGCTGGCTGGTTGACTTAAAAGCCGGCTGACTGAATGGCCACTCTGTTCGCCCCCGTCTACGGCAAATCTGCACCTGCAGTTAATATATCCGCGAGTTGTTTCATGTCTAAACATGTGTACTTCTGCTTCCTTCATGACTTGCCTTGATGTCTCAGCATCGGACGCCGCAACCTCGAGGAGCTGTTTCAAGGTGTGGAAGAATTTGAGTGAGATGTTGATATCTCGACGGCGGAGAGATAAAACCGATTGGAACAGGTTCGACCATTGCTCCAGTGGTTTATGGCTGACGGGGCGGCAGAAATGATGGCGTGAAGGATGTCTTGCGGAACCACGTTTGGTGTATTCGTCCTTTCCTTCGAAGCGGCCTGGATCAAAAGCGTTAAGAGGACACCGTTGCAAGCATATATCTTCTGATCTTGCTGGTATCCCAGTATAAGTGTTGTGAGCACAACCTTCCAGTAGTTATTGGCTGCATAGGATTCGTTCTTTTCAAAGATGGCCCGGTCTGAGCAGGAATTGCATAGCACCATTATCAGACGGAGGGAAGAAAACAAGATCTGGGTGGTGTCGCCTGGTCGGTGCTGCGCTAATCGAACTGCTTCCTGCAAGTGATGATTCGCATCTTGCCAGTCTTGGAGTCTGATGGCATATATTCCTTTAAGATTGTACCACCAGATTCTGTGCCATAATTGAGAGGCATCTAAGCTTCCCAATGGTTTGTTTCGAGCTTCAACAGCTACTAGATCAAGATACTCCTTGAGAGATTGATAGTCGTTCATCATGATGTAGGATTTGTCCTGTGTCACCTCAAAATTTACCCTGGCCCCATTGTCGGGAAGTCTGGCCGGAGACACGATGTCGAATTTTCTGAGCAGTGAGCTCCGCTCTTCCATCCTATCCAGCCAATATCTCTGCTCGGGATGAAGTCTGCGCGGGCCTGAGATAACGGACGACCTCGCTGCAGGCAATCGATGACTCTTGATGCATAGCTTGGGGGAACAATGGCCTCTCTCCGGAAAGCCTGAATCAAGGCTGTGTCCGAGGGATCATTTTCATCATCCCTTTCTTCGGCCTGGGTAAATCCACACACCCGAAATTCTGTTAGAATTTCCCCGTCCAACTCAGCCAGGAATTCCTTGAATTTTGGAGCGAGAGTAGCGAAGATGCTATCCGACTCTATGTGATGCTACGAACCTCGGACTCTTGTGCAGCGTTGTCCCAGAGCGAGAATGCCTTATCGATCTCGTACAGAGTCGCTGCGTCTCGAAAGACAGATACGCATCGGGCGATGATAGCCCAATTCTCCGTCAGAATCTGATTGCGCTCCGGCGTGCCCGATGCAAGTTCATAGAATGTGAGATATGCACAAAGATCCTGGCCATTGCTGATCTGTCGGTATTTGTCCACTACTTCTACTATCTTTGCGAGGTCATCTCTATGACCGAATTCGCAAAGAAGGGTGAGATCGTAAAGGATAGTCTCGAGAACCGTATCTATATCTGCCAAACTTTGTCGGAACTGATCCATATTGTTTACAAAGAGTTGTCTGCCCATCAAGAAATAGCCATTTGAACTCGAAGGCTGCGCAAGGCTGGGAGACAGCCTTGCTTGCGACCTATCTACGATGCCCAAGAGCGTTCCGGGGACGAGGTCAGCTTCTTGTACGTTTTGATCCCGGGGTTAATGTCGGACGACGTGTAAACAACTGGCACGATCCAATCTTCCAGTTCAAGCTCAACTCCAAACTTGGCTATGCGGGTCCGTGTTTCGCGCAACGCTTTCCGCGCAACGGCAGCTGATTCTGCGAATCTAATGCCAGATTTCAGGAAGCTGCCGTAAAAAGCATCAAGGAGAATCTTGACGGCAATGATTCGCAATTTGTAAGACATTGCGAAGACGTGTGGGATCCCGCCCTGAGTGAAGATCGTCGCGAGATTTGCTCTTTTCCCTTGATCAGCTCTTGCGGACTCGCAGGCATTGATGACTGAGTATATGACCCCATGCTGGCGAAGCAGTTTGGCGACGGCAAAAGCTGTCTCCTCCATGTCGGAGAAGTCAAGATAGGCGCTGCACCTGTTAGTTACATCCTTGCTGTGGCACAGGTTCCTGCAGACATTGAACTCACACTTTCTTCCTAACATCGAGATGAACAAGGTGGTATTGTTTGTTCTTCGCCTGAGCAGCCTAAAGGTGTGGTTTCAGAGCTGCGAGCGAACCGGGTCGAACAATGTCCAGGGTGACGGTTGAAGATCCAGCGGGGAGACACTGGAGTAGCTTGACAATCGGCAAGGCAGCTTGACTGTACTCGGCCTGGTCATTGTCGTCGGATCTTGCTGCCAGGATAAAGATGTTGAACGTCTCTGGTTGGTGCTGGATCTTGCCGTCTTGCAGAGGATCTTTTGTCGCCTGGGCTCTGCGCCGAACTACTAGTTGCTGGTCTTGCGAGCTGTTTTCCAGAAATTCCCATGGCAGTGAGTGGAAGGAAGACTTGCCACCGCTGTCTAGGATATCCAGAACAACCGGACTGCTACGGTTTCCAAAGAAACCGACTCGCAACAGGGAACATATCTTCTCTTGGTATTTGACGAGTGAGTTTTCAACATCAGAAGCCTTTTTGGCTGAGAGGGGATCTTTCGTCCCAAAGTTCTCCAGATACCACCGAAAGAGCTCAGCATCAGTATTGTAGCCGGCAAATTCCAGCTCCATCGGTTCATCCGCCCATGAACAGCTCATGCGCCAGGATCTCAGCCCCGGTTGTTGCTGCCTGTCAGTAGCAAGTTCTTCAATAGAAAACTTCATTGTCGCTTCCAAACCATCTGTGTTGGATTGTTAGATGTATCTGTTCATACACCGAGAAAGCGAGGATCTGCTGTGCTGTGCTGGAAATTGGTGCCTGAGACCTAAAATTGCGCTGGTCTCAGCTGTATAGAGTTGAATTCGGCCTAATTGGAGAGTACGGATTCCGACAACTATAAATATAGCATACATATCGCTCTAGGATAGTCAGTCAAATCAAATGCAAATCCATATAACCTGTGCTATCGCAAAATGCTGCCCTGAGATCGGATAAAGCTGCACGGACAATGTTGTTTCGCGGAACACTCTCCGACTATGTTCTCAACGATGATTGCTCCCCATCTTTTACTCCAAAGCAGATCCAACGGATTGCAGCGCTACGAGGGGGACTTTTGTCTAAAACTTGAAATCTAAGTTTTACTTTTGTAAGAAAATAATAGATCTCCTTGTTCTTTTTGTTTTTCCTTTGTTTATCTTTTGTTTTTGTAATTTGTTTCTTCTTTATCTCCCTTTGTTTCTTTATTATCCTTGATTATAAATCCTTTAATTATGTCTAAGAGTTCAGAATCAAAGCTCACTAAACAAAACTAATTATCATCCGAGAATAGCTACCTAACGAGAGTCTCGAGACTCCAAGATGTGTATCACTATTTGCTGGGTGTGCCCACCGCCATGTGGCGTAACATTATTCATCCGAGTCGAGCCTTGCGTGTTTATGCTTGAAGCAGGCAAGACAGAAGGTGTTGGTGCGAATCAAGCTTTTAACTACCGAGTAGCTAACAGAAATTGTCTGAGGCTGTCAGGATACCGGATGATGCACGGAATATGCAATCAATGTACCCCAGCGTCCGGTCTGACATTGAGGCCAATACTGAAGTAAGTATGCTGTCGATTAACCATCGCTAAGGTACCTTAGCAAGTAGTAGAAGTAAAGTTTTTCGTGGGTCTATCGAGTGGATCTCAAGAAGGCATTATCTTCTTGCGAATAACAGTTCCTTGTTCGGGCCTCTGCTAATGCCAGATAACGTTTCACCAGGAGGAGATTATCTAAATAAGAAAAGATACTTTAAGCGAGAAAGGGTTCCTGATTAATTCACTATATTTAGACAATAAAATCACGGTAAAATTTATTAAAGCCAACGTAATAAAGCCTGCGGCTATCAAGCCTTTGTAGACATTTCCCGCTTCTCTGATATACTCTGAGAAGCGCCACAGGCCACTTTTTGCACCGCTTGAGACGCTGTTTTGGCCTATGTGTGACAACAAAATCGGCCGCAATCTCTCTTTCAGAAACTTTCATTGCAACATTTTTGACTGCCCATCTTTTCCATGTCTTAATGGCATTTCCCAACTCACAAAAACCAATCCTTTCTGCAGGATAAACAACGATTTCCCAACCAATCTCAATTCGAGCCTCGCCGCCCAATTTTGGCGACGCCCGGCCTGAGAGGGAAGTAGGGCATCAATGCATGCTCTCCTCATGCCCAACCAAATATCCTAATCTTGACGACGCCCAGCTCTGGAGGATGAGACAGGGCATTAACGCATGCTCCTCCTCGCGCTCAACCAAATATTTGAATAACTTGCCCAAGTATTCTTGACTTTTTCTTCGACTTCAGAAGCCGAAATCCTAGAACGACCTCGTTGAAACCCACGGCTATCACCAACATTCACTTGCAAGCCTCAAATACACATCTCACACGTCCAGCCTCATAATCATGGGCAACCAACAATCCTCTTACTACTGTGCTGGATGTCACAGCTCCTACACAGGTGGGGGTACCAACTGGAAGCGCTGCAGTACTTGCGACAAGGCAGGGGTTTCGGATTGTATCTACTGTCGAAATTGTTTCGGCGACGGTTGGAACGATGAAGAAGCCAGCTGCAATAACTGCAAATCCAAATATGGACCAATCGTCAGAATGGGAGACACGCGTGTTGCCATCGGAGGTGGATTTATACCTAGCGACATTCTCAAGATTGAGCTGGAGAGGGAGAGGAGGGCGGATGGGTCGGTGTGGGAGAAGATGACGATTCATTTCAGAGAGCAGAAGGCGCCGGAAGACTTTGTCCACCAAGTTGTGGAACTGTAAGGGACTTTCTAAAGACATGTCAGTTGGTTTGCCGGAATGAACGGCTGGGCGCTGGAGTACGCAAGGCCATGAGGTGGAGTTTACGGAGGTTAAGGTACTAGGTTACATGTAATGCATATAATTTCGGTCACATTTCCTCCACCTAACCCGCTTGACATTCTTGGGCCAAAAGTCAATGTCGCCTACGACATGCTCTGCTGGCCATCATCCTGCACCTTGATCGGTTAACAATTTCGGGCTGGGATCTCCTTTGATTAGTCCCAGGGCTATGGCATCTGCAAGCATTACATCGTAAGCTTTTTGGTATTCCGCTTTGAGACGAGGCTTCCTACCTCGAGATTGCTGCCATGCACAATATTCCTCTACTTGGTCATCTAGGAAGCTAGATATATTCAAATGATGAATAGGTGCCGGAATTAGAACTCATTCGGGAGTTGGGACACCAACTGCTGTCGCTGGCAGCATGGTGATGTTTATAAGGAAGGTAGGCAGATTTCCTGTAGAGGGCTTCAATGTCCTTTGGTGCCTCTCACGGGCTTACAGATCCTCTGCGAACAATTTCTCAGGGATGTCTTCGGGCACATCATCCTATGTTTCCAGCGTATTACTATCTTTAGCAAACCCAATAAGGCTTGTTATTGTGTCCGTATGCAGCTTATAGTCCGTTTTGCCAATGGGATCACACGAGAAATATAATCCTTTGTCATATATACATGCCGCCAGATTGAAGTTCCTCCAGATGACTACTGTTTTGTGTCCAACAGTTGCCAGTGGTGAGCATTTGCCGAGTTCTTGATTTGTGCCTCGTTTCTCTCCCCGGCGCAGTCCAGCGTTTGGCGTTTCAATGAAGTCGAATGAAATTTTCAGCTTAAATTACGTACTTACACGGTAAAATTTACTTCAAGCGACGAATTCGCTTTCTACACTAGCCCAGTCAACACTTGTACTACCAGAACGTTTTGGGATGTCCGTGAAACGGATCTCTAGTGTGAGCTCTTGTAATGGCACGTGCCCTAGCGCTTACACCTCATATATGTTGGCAGAGCGGGGAAGAGATAATCTTCCCGCCTTAGCAATTAGCTTCTATTCATACAGTATCACCAGTTACTATTCAGCGTCTCTCCAGCTATTCTATTGTGCTAAAGTCACCTCAGCGTGCTAGTGATCATTACAGCTCTCTAGAGTCGGGGATGTGGGGCTAATAATTTTCTCACTGAATTTGGAGTGATACTCACTTTGCGCTTTACTATAACGTAATTATTTATATGAATCCTAATAAACGTTACAAAATGCAGTAAATGTTTATTTAAGCTGCTTTTATTAGAATTCTTTTGAGTTTGACGAATAATTAAGCAACAATTGAAATCTGTGCGGGATTAAATGATTCGCAATGCCGCCTTGGTCTTTGTCTTCACCTAACAAGAGCATAAAGACACAAAATAATGAATCAAATTCTATACAATAAAGACTTTCTCTATTTATTCTTTACAATTTACGTTATTATACAAGAACAAATTTAATCAATTATTTCCAAAAACAAAACAGTAGCTTTGATCTCACTTTTAAAAGCAAGTTCCCGAGGTTTTTCTTTGCTTCTTCCTCATAACGAACTTAGCATTTGAAGACTATCACAACAGGCATATACTATCCAAACGGATGACAAATTCCTCACTAAATCACTTATTCAACTCTCTAGAGAAATCACAAACAAAAGCCGAAATGGATGTCACATGGGTTCAGTACCCTTTTGATCATATGCCAGGGCCGTTTGCGTCCCCAGAAGACTCTGTTCTATTTGACCTTATCCATCAAAGTGACAGAAATTGGTACGCTGGGCAGCATCTACCTACATACCGACAACTGACGGACGCATTTAACGCACGATGCGGCCAAAACCTCACACCAAATCAAGTTATCGAAAAGATAGATTCTCAGTACATCGCTTTCAAAAGGTGTTTTCCCCCAATACCTATGGCCGATGAACATTGTTTGGTGGATGCACCCAACTATGCATGTTGGCAAGTCTCTAATTACAACAAAACCGAGCCTCGGCGGAAGCAATGGGAAGAATTTGAAACGAGAGCTCTGATAGAAGTATATAAGGTACTCGGCGCTCGTCATAAAACAGTAGCCCGTGCCATGAATCAGATCGCTTCTTGTCGGAACTGGCCGGCTCACATTACTGGGCGGAAAGTGTACACGGCAAGTATGTGTTCTGGACGCAGGACGTATTCTGATCCCAGCTATTGGAACTTTCCAGAACCAGATAACCCAGACCTGGAGCACATATTCTAGTCGCGTCGATACTGTTCGGAAATCTATCGTACTGGTTGCATAGGGTTACAAAGATTAAGTGGGCTTGGGAGCAGAGCCTAACGTCCGTCCCTGCGTCCCGAGACGTACCCTGTCACGAGACGAATCTATAGTTTTGCAATTACAAGTTTTTTCTTAGTAAGTCTATAAAGTTGTTATTAATATATTACTTTCTTTAACTATTTCTTCTTAAGGAGGCCACTAAAAAAAAAAAAAAAGGTAAAATTTATTTTTTTTTTAATTTTTTTTTTCCCCCCGTCCCTTTTCCCCTTTTTTTTCCCCCCCCCCCCCCCCCCCTATTTAATTATGACTATTAAAGTCTTTTCAAAATTCGGAGCACTTAAAGAAAGGTCCTATCACGAAATAATATAACTCTAAATTTTAAAGACGCTTAGAGAGGAAATGAATATAGTCAGTGCTTAGTAATGTACATTAGCCTAGATAATATTTACTATATTCACGCCTAGGCTCGCTATATTTTACGTAGCCATGATTCTCAGGCTTAGTCACGTGTGTAGCGTAAGAGCAGGTTTCTCGAACATTCTATCGACAGGTGGCAGCACGCCGGCGCCTGAGCACTGGAGCGCCAGCATGCTCGTATGTATTTAACCGGGCTGGGATACTCTTTCCTATACTTTAAAACTGTTTTACAATGCCGAAGTATACAAAGGACGCGAATCTAAAGACAGCTTCTGCCAAAGCGTGCGGCCTTGAGCTCACGAACCTCTCATGGTAGCCTACCAGCATTACATTGCAACTGCGCGTACCGGTATTTGAAACCTTACTCGACAATACATCATTGCATAGAACATCATTGCATCAAATGCACGATGATGGAAAATATTACATCTGAACACTATCCATTTGAGCCGCTTAATCCGCCTTCATCACAGATTAGGCTTTGCCGTTTTCAAAGGGACCGATCCGGATCCATTATCGGCTGGCTGGAGAATTATTCGATCGATGACCCCAAGCGCCCAGAGTTCAAAGCGCTGTCCTACGTTTGGGGCGCGGGAAATTTCTCGTACAAAATTGCCATTAATGGACACCTGTATTTGGCACTGGAATCTCTCTCTCCTGCCCTGAGTGCCATTTGTGATGATGTACGGCTGAAGCGTAGTTGGTGGTGGATAGACTGTATATGTATCAACCAGGGAGCGGATGAAAGGGCTCCTCTGGAGCGCAACGCACAAGTAAACATGATGGATAAGATATATGAGAAGGCTGAGGAAGTAGTGGGGTGGCTTGGGCAAGGGGATATGGAATGCGAACGGGGCATGAGGTTCTCCCTAGTTCTGTCCGAAGTGCTTCCACAACTTCGCGCGAAGAGCTTGGTGGATTTTGATAAGTTGGATGATGACTTGAAGGACCTAAAAAATTGGTCTGCGTTGGAAAAATTGTTCCTTCAGCCATGGTGGACGAGAGTATGGACTCTTCAGGAGTATGTGGTTGCGAAGAGATTCACATTCCGGTACGGAAGGGAAAAAGCTTCTAGAACGCAACTCAACAAGGCTGCTCTCGCAATAGACATGTTTGCCAAGGTCAAAGACACTATAATGTCCAGTAGAGCCTTTCAAGCAGCATGGGTCCGCCGGCGCATGTGGGATCTGTATCAAAGAAAGATCCCACTGCAACTTACAGGGCTGTTAGCTTACGTCGGAAATTCTAAGGCCAGCGATCCTAGGGACCGGATATACTCTCTTCTGGGTCTGGCCAAAGACCGACACCTAGCAGAGCCTCCTAACTACCAAGACGATGTGAGCAAAGTATATATCGGGTTCGTCAAATCATTCGTGCAGTACTACAATAATCTGGACGTCATCTGCTTTATTGATCGTTTCCATCACACTCCAACCGAAGGCTCTTCTCAATCGTCATTACCTTCATGGGTTCCGGATTGGAGAGTGGCCGTAATACCAGGAGTTATTCCTCTGATGGTTAGTCAGACTGCTAGTCATTATGTTGGAAACTGTCGTCCATCTCGGATCACACCTGACGGTGCTATTTCTTACACCGCAGGCCTAACCAAAGGTCCCTTGGAGGCTACATTTTCCGATGATTCTCGAATATTAATCGGTAAAGGAATTATGTTAGATTATGTTGATGGTGTAGGAGGGCTGAAGATTGTTCATGAGGATAGAGATGGAGATGAAGCGGAGGCTAACGTGGTGTATGAAACCATCTCTTCAACCTCGCCTGCCAATGCACTTGCGAGGAACGGTGATGTGTCTTACGACAAGAACGATGTTATGGATGCCTCTATGCTTCTGGAACAAATTGGACGATGCCTACTGCTAAATCGGAAGGATCGATATCTTAAAGTCGAGTCGCCTGTTGGATACCGTTTTGACGAGTTCCAAGCTTTATGTCTCACAGCGATGAACACGCCAGGAGCTGCAGAACTCAACCCCCGGTTTCTTGATTGGTTTCAACGTAACAAAGATTTACAAATCCAGGGACACTCCTTAGAGCGTATTTGTACATTGACTCCGAAGTTGGAGAAGTCCAAAGCCATAAAGTTGGATGACATTTATGATCAGAACTCGTTTGTCTCCAGATTCACAGATACAACTAGATGGATGGTACGAAGGTTAATGACTACTAATTCAGGAAATATTGGCATGGTTTCTGGTCGAGCACAGAAAGGGGATCAAATCTGGGTGCTGCTGGGTTGCAGTGTGCCTGTTGTCTTGAGAAAGCGCGGTGGTGAACAATCTTGTGAGCTCATTGGAGAATGTTATCTTCAAGGATATATGCAGGGTGAGATTATGGAGGAGTTGCGTAAAGGAGCGGTAAATATCGAGGAGGTTAGACTTTCATAATTATTATACTTGCGAGAGCTTATACCATCCCGAATACTTATAAAGGAGTCTTATCCGAGCCTCGAGGCCTGACTTTCATGAAGGAAATCGTCCACGGCCTTATGACTGCTATGGCGTGTAAATTTAGGGAAGGTTGCTTCGCGGAACAATAATTTGACTAACAATTTTGTTTTGCTGCGAAACAGCCCGCACGTCCTGTAAATGACGGCCGCTTCAAGGGACGTGCGCTGAAGAGATGTGCGTGTGGCACCAGAGGGGATAGAGGTCAAAACAGCTCACCGTATTCCAACACATACTATGCGTAGGCCTCAGCCCTAACTAATCTAAGTGCCCACCAGTGAACGCCAATGGGATAGACTAAAATAGATTCATTATAGTCCGATAAGCTGTAGTCTGAATTGTATGGACGGCAGTCAGAGGCTCGTAGTCGGTCCGTCCCGACGATTGGACATGCTGCTCCTCAAGCGGTATTATCGAGTTCGCGACTTCTGCCATGTTGAAGGCATGATTGTCTACTCTGACCTGGACTGAAATACCACCCTTTCCATGAGAGAGAGGAAGCAATGCAAAGCCTGGACCAAACAGTAGACTGGCAATGACCCTCCAGAGAACGGTGAGTGCAACGGAAAATTTACGCAATAAAAGCAGGACCTTTCGACGCCAGCCCGAATCTTTGAATGTTTCGGGTTTCTCAAGATCCCACCAGTTGAGGTCAGAACTAAATGTTGTAGATTCCCACCAAAAACGTGAAAATTCGATCCACCGACTAGGAGTCTGAAATCGTCTCTTGGAACCAACAACAGCGCTGAAGCCATACATACATGGGCATCTGGCCCGGCTTGAGCCGGAACACCGAGCTGAAAAGATCCAATTGGTGCCATGCCACACTGATGATCAGCTCTATGAGCCGTATTGCATCCTCCGCGCAACGCTTCATATTACCCAGATGGAAGAAGGGGGCGCGTACGAGCCAATCTGTGCGCTGGTCGCGTCGGTTAGCGGGCTCTACGCCCAGGTTGCAAACCCGGTGGCCAAGCAGATACCCAGAAGCATGGTGACATTGAAGACGACGCGGTCGAGAACGAGTTCCGTGGCCTTCTCAAACGCCTTCAAATTCGCCTCCTGCTCCTGCTCTTCTTTAACAGCTTCAAGGCCAGAGATTTCTTCGTCGTTTTTCTCCTCTTGTTCTGTATCATCAAAGTACATCCGTATCTTTCCTATTTTCTCCGTCATTGTCATTGGCAGAATGGCCCCCACTTGCAGTGCTATTGCGCGTGCCTTTCGGAGTAAGGCCTTGAGCACCGCTTTCAGGTTTGCGTTTGCTATAGAAAATACCTTTGGCGGGGACGTTGAACCGGCCAGGGGAATTCTTCAGAGTCCTCGACGTCAGCGTCATCGACGTTTTCTTCCTCGCCGTATTCTTCCTCATCGGATTCTTCATGGCGGTCGTAAGTGATGACTTCAGGCTCGGCGTTTGCACGATATGTCTTTTTGAGTTATCTTACTCGTTTCACGTTTCCAAGGATGCCGATATCGAAGCTGTCCATCGCAATCACTCCTCCGTCGCGCCGATAACGAGTTCATCGCAAAGCCACAAAATATGCTCGCCGGGATTCATCAAGAAGAAGCCAGCCTGGAAGATCCATCTCCAAGATGCTTGCTGGGCAAGGCACTCGTAGATGCCAATTAACGTATAGCAGCTATAGAGTGACTGAAGCAGGTAGAGAAGAATATAGACCGAGACCAAGAATAAGCGTGTGTATCTGTCAGATATCGGAGTCGCCCCTCCGATGAAACCGTTGTAGAGTAAGGTGTTCAATAACATGAGCACAACTAGCCAGAGGGTGATCCACTCCCACGTAGCCAGATGCGCCAGGTTCCTTGGGACCAGTGAAGTGGTGGGCACCCATATAGCTGGGCCGTATCCGTGATATCCGCAACAGACGTACGGAAGAAGACATCGTAGACCTCGCTGTGGCCCGAGGCAATGCTGAACTCGTTGTCTGTACGAAGAAATATTTCACGATCATGGGCGCCATCGATCGCCGGGGACTCGGCACGTTCAATGCTTGACTCCAAGAGAGATTTGAGAAGAAGCTGCTTCGCCGTCTCCACCCCACCTCGCCCCTCGCCTGGATTGTCCGTAACATAGAGGAGAATCGGCCAGGTATTCCTGTTCAAACGGCGGTTGGAAATTCGAACGTGCTTGGGAATAGAGTAAATGGTGCCGGGCCAGCAGCTCCTGAGGATTACTTCCATGTTGGCCGCCACTCCTCGACGAGGGAGATAAAATCCGGTGAGGAGGGGACCAGAACTAACCATTAGAAGTCAGTGTGTAGCGGCCACAAGAGCGGTGGCGACTCCGGGAGCTTGGACTCCTCCCGGAAGAGGCCAAGATAGTTCCACGTATACAATCCTGTCGACAACAATTTCTATGTTGAGGACGGCTCGGGACTACTAGAGATGTACTACGCGGAGGTTGGGACATGATCAGCATGATGTTGAAATGCGAGTAATACTGAGGTCAGCTTTGAATTCATTCATGTGGAAACTTTGTTGAGTGAGATAGGATGGGGCGAAATGTAATCGATTGGCCCTTGGTTACTTGTAAATTTCATATTTATTATGTAAGAGAAAGCTCTCGACGTGATTATAGAACATGCCGTTTACTGTACATTTGGAAGAAAGCTGGGACTTTGAAATTCGGTTTTAATGAGATATATGGAATACAAAGGACAATCGTGTCCAGCAAACATCTCTAACATACAAAAATTCCCACCCTAGCCTTCACCCACAGATCTTCCCATTCCCATTAGCCCGATGCAATCTTGCACCCCCAGACTCTCAGTAGCTTGAGGCCGCTTTAGCCCTCAGCTTTCCACCGTACTTCCACAAGATCCAAGGATATGGAAGTCCAATTATCAAGCCGATGAAGCACAAGGTAGTATTTGCCCACCCATAACCAAGAACCTCATACATCCGCGGCGAAAATAGAGGGAATAAAAACGCGCACATCGATTCGATGAACCTCGTTGCAGCCATCGCCGACGATGTGTGGCCAGAGTAGCAGTCGATGATGTACGCTGTACTGACCATGCTCACACACTGAATGCCCATCAGAGACAGCAATATCCCGATATCAACTGCTACCCAATACACCCTGTTCTCGGCAGTCCATCCGTAGAAGAGTAGGAAAAGATAGCCGATAATGATACCTGGAACCATAAGTGGGAGGCGCAACTCAGGAGTTTCGACTCCGTCGGGATTTAGAGCCTTCCGGCGACGGTAGAAGAAGTCCACAAAGTAGCCGCAGATTTGCGATCCAGCCACCTCACCAAGAGAGATGGCGATGTAGTGCAGACCACTGATCTCAACTGATTGGCCATAATGCTTGATCCACAAGGTTGAAAATGTTGAGAGAACGATGTAGAGGACACCGTAATTGAACCCTTCCAGAACAGCAGTGATTTGAATGACAGGGTGGAAAGCCAGGAGGCGGAGCGGGCGCGAGAATGCGCGACCAAGAGTTGAAAGTAGAGTTTTGTTGCGCTCGAGATCTTCATGCTCAGTGTGGTATTGCTGGTTGCCTGTTTCGTTCCGAAGGCGCTTGGCTCGTCGATGGAGAATCAAAGGGCCGTAGGTTTCTTTGAAAGTTGTGAATGTGGCAACCATCATGACCGCTTGGAAAATCGATGTCGCCCAAAACATCCATCTCCATGTTGTTCGCTCAGCCATGAATCCTCCAATGATCGGGCCCACGCATGCTCCGAGAAGAGGAATGAGCATGTATAGACTCAAGGACCGACCCCGCTGTTCTGGTCTCCAGACATCACTCAACACCCCGCCAGCGAGAGCATAAATAGAGCTGGCACCAAAACCGGCCAAAAACCGAGCACCAATTAATAGCTCCTTTGAATTGGCGAATCCACAAGCAAGATTCCATACCAGAAACCAGAGACTTGATGAGTGGAGGACCACCTCTCGACCATAGACCTCAGATAGGGGACCAATGAGGAGTGGACCGAATGCAGTTGCCAGAAGGTAGATCGACAACGCCATAGCCGCCTCAGCAGATGTCATATCCAAGTCCTTGGCGATGGTAGACAGAGCTGGTGCCATGATTGTTGAAACCATGATACGATTGAATCCAGTTGCCGAGAGCACGTCTGTGACTGCCCATTTTCTACCAGTAGACCAATCGAGGGGGTTGTCGGCATCGTATGGCTGAGCAAAGACGACGAGAAATGCATCCTCCTGCTTACTTGTGGGCTTCAGGGTGACATCGGTAACAGTGATTGGCGCCATCTCCAGCTCATTGGAGATAGTCACCACGATGGGATCGTGAGGGCTCGAACTCATGTTGATCTGTCGGAGTGGGATATGTTCGTTAATTGTTGATTTGAATTCACGGAAGGCTCAGTATACAGAAAAGGAATAATAATGAAAGTGAAGACCGTGAAGGGGACAGACAGACAGAGGGGGGTATGGGGACGGTATATATACCTCGGAAGCGAGCCTGGGAGTTCCGAGGAAGAGAGAGTGGGATGAGGGTCTGCTATCGTACTACAAGGTTTCAACCGTAGCATAAGACGGCAACACTCGGTCCCAAGCCCGCTGAGGGACGATCTCGATTGGTTGAAATGAGGATGAGGGGCCCGTTAGATGATCAGATAAGATGACGAGACACACCCACCTTCCTAGTAAGCTTATCAGATCTCAAGCTACCCGAACATCCCCTGCTAGCTCTTTGCATTGCATGTTGGAGGCACGAATGGGTGTGTTGGTTCTGGACTTGGCATTGTCTCTCCAGGAGCGAACGAATCAGTGCCCAAGGTCTTGTTCAATAATCTTGGGAAAAGGTCCTCCCCACACAATAACCCCGAAACCTCCTCAAGCATTAATGAGTCATTTAAAGGTTGAGAAGAGGACCGGAAAGGAATGTTGAGATTCGGAGGTCTTCCTCGAGGCAGAGAAAGTATAAACGAACTCCGTATCCGACGCTAAATTATCATCTCTGTCCCACTTTTCACGTGGAATTTCAGACGTGCCATGCTTCCTTCCATGCCCTCGCCTGGAAATTTGAGGTTCTCCTGAATCGAGTATGAAGCTCGCAGTAGTTCAAATGAACCACTTATTTTGAGAAACGGAAAGGAAATACCCTTATAGGGTTTTCTGCATATCCCAGCCCCATAGCCCCATAAGCAAACATCGTTTTGCTAGTGCCGAAGATTTTGCCTCCAACCCCCGAAGTCGAAACGGGGACTGAAGTAGCTACAATATGTAGCCGAATAAGATAATGCCGTTCAATCACGTCTACAACAGGTTTTATAGTGTAGTGGTTAGCACGTGGGATTTTGACTTCATATCAGAATCACGGATATTACATCCTTTCCCGAATCCCCGGTTCGAGCCCGGGTAAGACCTAAAGTGATTAATATTTTTGCATTTCTTTTTGCTCGACGCTTTGGGTTTGATTTTTGATTTAATCTTCATATCTACGCGCCTCTTCGACTTTTTTTGGCCACTTTCTTTGTAAAAATTTGCAGTGGGGAGAGTCATGACATCAAGCGAGGGTTCCCCTGGGCAGCCCTGCTGAAGATTTACCCCGCCATACGTTAGCGTCAGGGGTAGAGAGGCAATGTTTTGTAAACACCGAATTCTGACCGATGGAACGGATATCCAAATACGCACAGTCGCATCAGACAATTGTTTTCTATGCTCGGAAAAGGAGAGCCAACTGAATCTCGGGCCTGACATACGTGAATGGATTGGGGTTAGACGCATTTTTAACTGGATCTCTCTCACCCCGCCAGGTCTTGTACCCGGCGAGCGCCATTCAAGCACATTGAGCTCTTGGCCGATAGTTCATTCAGCGAGGTCGATAAAGTCCAGGTCCTGGGATTTGGTAGCGTGCCTGGGACGAAAGACCACTCTCGAATTCCATATCTCCCTGAAAACCCGGGGGACCGGCTCCCTGCATCCCTCCACCCACCAACTCATCGCTGGTCCTCCGGTGCCACAGAACACAAAGTACAAAGTACAAAGCGCACGCAATAGTATTGTCCCACAACCTAATTACCACACGGCACCATGCAGGAACATCGATCTCTCCCTCTCCCATCCGGTCCCCAATCAAACATTGTCGGGAAGTTGCATATTGGCCATGGGACGGAACGGCCACACACCCGGTGAAGCGTGGAGAAACCATGTCCTGGGCCTCCTCATTATTTGTCTGCTCCCTTTGCTTTCTCGATTCTCTATCATTGTTCAATAAACTCCCAGCTTCTTGCATTTCATGTCCAGGATATCAGTTTGTGTCTTAGGGCGTAAATCAAAATCATTTCAAATGTTCTCTCACAAAGTTCTCTTATTCACCATCCAGGCTCTTGCGCATCTCGCATCAGCACAACAGCCAACCCCATTCATACCCGCAACGCACACCGGCTATAGCATATCGACAATCCCAGCACCACTTCCAAAGCCTTCATCAACACGCACAAGCAACGCAACATCATTGTACATACCTCCCCATTCCCCTCTCTCTCCTAGTCTCCCCTCTGCTCCCTGCACTCTCACACGCTCAAACTTGAACTCAACCCCGAAAACTAACCAAAACTCTCACCCATCCAGCACCCCCCAGCAACCCATTTCTTCCCCCCAGTCGACTCAACATTCCGCTTCCCAAACACAAACACCAACGAAAAAGACGCCGTTTCCGTCTGGCGAGCTCTCACATCCGTGCAGTCGACATGGACGATGGGAGTTGAGTATGCGAGGATAACAGCTGCTGTCTACGGTACCTCCCCTGTTCCTCTTCACAATCATAGACCCGTATTCTATAATTTCTACCACCTTGATAGTGTCTCACTCTATTTCCACAAATCCGTGTGAGCTGATACAGTCTGCAAATATACAGAGGCGGCACCAACATCAGCTCGCTCCTCTCTCTCCATCTCGGGTTATAATTGGGATAGAATAGTGCAAGCACCATGGTATAGCGACGTAGATGCTTCAACGCAGGAGTTAGTACAGACACAAGAAGAAGCGCTGCAGAAGACGTTTGATAGAATGGTTGCGAAGGCTGAGGTGGCTAGCAACTGGGGCGATAGGCCGAAGGGAAGCATACCGGGGATGCTTTTGGGGATGGCGGTTGGAATAGCGATAGAGATTTGGTATTGGTACTGAGATGGTTGTTTACTACTGTCATGATTGTAAAGAGCTGCTATTTCTACGTTACACAAGGAGACCAGTGAGAAGAAAATTCTACGGTTGGGTATATGTACTCCGTGTTCCACCGAAAATTCCCTGTTCCTTCCCATCGTACCCTATCGAACTGCTTAATCCTGATCACCAACGGCTTTTCTAACCTTAAACCCAACTCCAGGAAGCCTACTTCTCAAAGCCAAACTACTGCAAACGACACTGATACTGCTCAACGCCATCGCCAAGCTAGCCCAAACGGGATCCAATTTGACATGCTTCCCTCCACTTGAAATGGGATAGAAAACTCCAGCCGCAACAGGTAACGCGACCAAATTATAGATCAAAGCCCAACCAAAGTTGAATTTAATCCGACGGAAAACAAATTTGCTCAAGTCTAGGAGGTTAATGAGGGAGTTGAGGTTACTGGAGACGAGAACGAACTCGGCCGAAGAAATGGCGATGTCTGAGCCGGAACCGATGGCGATACCAACATCTGCGGTCGTGAGTGCTGGAGAGTCGTTGATACCATCTCCGACCATCGCGACTAGGGCACGTTTCTCAAAATGGTCGTTCCCGGAGAGGGTATGTGTTTTGAGAGCTCGCTGCAGATATCTGATCTTGTCGGCCTTTTCGCTTGGAAGAACGCCAGCGATGATATTGGATAGAGGAATACCGACTTTTGTTCCGATGGCGTTGGCTGTCATTTGATTATCGCCGGAAAGCATCCAGATATCTTTCCCCCCTTTCAGCAAAGCATTGACGATTCCAGGGGCTTCTGGTCGAATGGGGTCAGAGACTGCAAACATAGCTGCAAGTCGCCAAGTATCAGCTGTCTCCGTTGAATCGTTGTACACCTTGACTGCCCCTAATGCAACAGATTTTCCCTCTGTCTTCCACTTCTCAAGTGTAGACTGAGTGAGCCCAGGCAGCACAACGTCATTGTTGGACATGAACGACTCATTGCCAATTATCATCTTGGCTGCAACTCCGGCTCCCGCGACCGAACCACTAAGGCTGAACCTCCCCTTCATGCCCCTTCCAGCAACTTCCTCGACATTTTCCGCATTGACATCTGATGCCTTCATAGTCTTGCAGAATGATACAAGGGCTTTCGCCACTGTGTGGCTGCTGTTTTCCTCCAGTGCCTTAACCATACCAAGGGTCGTCGATTGTGATTCCTCTCGAGTGTCATCCTCAGTTCGCTCGAGTTCCTTGACCAAACGAAGAATTGTAGATTGACCAACTTGCTGATATTTGTCGAAGTCGACCGGGATTATCTCACAGTCGGTAACAACCGGTTCTCCACCCATGGTCAAAGTGCCTGTTTTGTCAAAGACGATACAATCGAGTTTGCTGGCTTTCTCGAATGCTTCACCTCCTCCTTTGACAAGTATTCCGTATTTCGCTGCAAGTCCCCCACCGACAAACAGTGCTGTGGGAGCAGCCAATGCCAGACCGCAAGGACAAGCAACGACGAAGACTGCAATAGCGAATTGCAACGACCACGCAACCCAGCCGCCTTGGTCATGGCCCAAGTAATCTTCGGGAAGGGTCCCCGAGAGACCGAGTCCCAGCCAAACTAACCAAGTCGTAATTGCAATCAGAGTAACAAATGGAACGAAGTATCCAGTTAAGGTGTCGGCAATTCTTTCCATCGGAGCCCGACGAGTTTGACCTTCACGGACGGCCTTGACAATCTGATCCAACATTGATGACCCTGCCACACCAGTGATCTTCACTGAGACGGGAGACTCTTTGTTCATGGTACCAGAGAAGACCTCATCCCCCAAAACTTTCTTGACGAGCCTTGATTCTCCTGTCAGACTAGACTCATCGAACTTGGACTCTCCCTGAATAATCGTTCCATCACAAGGCGGGGATCCTCCGTGAAGAACTTTGACGATGTCGCCGTATTCAAGAAGGTCAACATTCACACGCATGAGAGTTTCCAATTGAGGACCATTGGAAAGTTGCTCCCCGGTGGGAATACCATCGATCAGTGTATCTCCGCTTGGGCGTCTTGTCATGTCTGGACCTTGAACAAGTAGCGCCTCATTTGGCCTCAGCTTCCCAAGCATTGTAACGGCATCGCCTGTTTTGGATTTGCTGTAAGACTCAATGAGCCGACCAACAAGGAGGAAGAGAGTGAGGAACACGACCGAGTCGAAGTAGAAACCACTGTCCTCCACGTGATTTGATTTGTTAACACCAGCTGCAATGAGCTGAGCAACAGATGAGATGTATGCAATCGAAGTGCCAAGGGACATGAGCATGTTCATACTTCCGAAACGATAAAATCGTTGTAGCATCGGCGTTGAGCTTCCACGTCGCCACATTGATCGAATCTCTTTCAAAGCCCGGATATGAAAAACATCGGCACACAGGAAGTAAACTGGGGTGGCCATAATGAACAGCGACCACTGTGTACGACTGACACCTGCGTACAATGGATGCATCAAGAACATCTTGCCCGGGTTGTCTCGAGGGACCAAACTCATGTAAACGATACCAATGATCAGAGTAGGGATAGCGATGATGAATGTGAGCATTACCCGAATGAGTATTCGAAGCTGTTCTCGTGCGTGAAGTTGCCGGGATCGTTCTTCTAGCGTGGGTGGATGGTAGATTGACGGGGTTATGGCCTCATCGACTGCCGTTATGACTGCGATGATATCTCTGATGGTGAAGTTGGGTACGTGAGGCGTGTACGTAATCTTTAGAATTGGTGTCTGGAGAGATACGCGTGTTTCGATATTGACCTTGCTGCCGAAAGCTGTTGAGAGAGCCGCATGTACACGTGGTGGGCAGTGATCGCAGAACATTCCATCAATCTTAATATCGACCGTACGTTGTGCACTTCGCATGCCCGAGTCAACTATGCTAGTATCAACGATTGCGTCGATAGCTGCATCGTATCCAATGTCCTCGATAGCTTCGACGATGTCGTTCTTGTGCCCTTCGCCCACAAAGTCGACTGTAGCGCTGTTCGAAATCAAGTTGACGACAACTTTGCGGATCCAATCTTTCTTCTCCAATTCTTCAGTGATGGCCCCAACGCAGGCTGCACATGTCATCCCCCCCACAGCGAGAGAAGCCCGCCATATGCCTGAGCTGGCTTGTGTGTCGACCGAGTCAATCGTGACCAGCTTGAGATCCGGGGATGAATGCATCTTGTTTGTGCCTCCATGATCAGCAGATGACGATGCTTTTGAATCGGGAGTCTTTCCAGCTGCGTCTCGCCGACATGCTTCGCAGTGCTGAATGTGCTGCGAGGATAGTCTCCCACCCTTCCCAAGCCGAGAATATTGGTCTGACGAGAGTCTGTCGACAACTCGGTCAAGGTAACCGTCTGCACCACCGAGGCCTACGGCTGAAGTTCCGGTGGGAGAGCTGGTGTTGTTTGGTGCAACGTCGTAGATTTCGAACCCTGCGCTTTCTAATGCATCTTGTATGGTCGCAACTGGTAAAGCTGAGTCGTGTTCAACGGTGACTACAGAAGAGACAAGGGATGGTGATACAGTCGTGGGCGGAGGGTCGAGGGCGTAAAGGGTATCTTGAATGTGGGAAACGCAGGATGGACAATGAAGATTGGACAGAATAAATGAAGTCGTAACCAAGTTTGTAATCGGCTTGGCTGTCATATGAGACACCTTCTCTGAGGTGGTAGATAGAGGATCCATCGCGGGTACTGCTCGCATCTGGCAATATCTTGTGTTGAACGGAGGGGGGGAAGGCGAGATGGAAACGGGGGGAGCTGCAGCTGTATGTATAGGGAGAGGGAAAGAAGAACTGGACCTGGAGAAGCTGCGAGAAGGAAAGTGAATACGTAGATGACTTACATCTCCACCTATGGCATGCACATTCCACTCGGATGTACGCGACAAGTGCATTTGATTGATAATATTGGCTGATATTGATTAGCACCGCAGAAACATCGCAACGCACAAATCTCGCAACGCACAAAGCGCGCAGCCCATGCGAATCCCTGCTAGCAAGGGTCATCACGTGCGGTAATTGTGACGGGTTCGAAATTGCTTAATTGCTTGCAGATGGGTGTTAAATCAAATTGCTTGTATTCTTAAAGACGTGAAAGGGCATTATCAAGAGACTATGATGGTTCTTGTTGACATTGAGGGAATATGAGAAGGTTTTCCTCGCTTTCGCTGCTGACCCTTATTTTGATTCGCTTACGACGCCACCTTCAACCAAGCTTTTTTGCTCGCAAAACAGGACTGAGATGCTTCTTTTGATAACGTTTTTATTTATTCATGGTAATTCGTGAATATACAGAATCCGGCATCTACATCGCGCAGCTTTTGCGTATCTTTTCTACTCCTCCATCCGCTCGAGGAAACCACAAGTATTCCCAATCACGTGAACAGACCAGGCCCTCCACAAAGTCTCCCAAAACGGGGAATCAGAACCCGAATAACCCATAGCTATCATCAAGGTATAGTGCCGTATATCCGAAAAGCTTGTCTTTACGTCTTGTGTTCAAATGCAAACTCTCAATCCCATATGAAGGTGGCTTTTATCCAGATTGCGTGGGCGGCAGCCTGAATACTTGCCGCGGGGTAGGGGTTGATTTCAGTATCATTTTGACCGATGCGACTCACAAGACACATAGCATACGAAGAGTCCAATCGGAAGATAATGTCTCGTTAGATCCATATTATGGACTAGCTTCGAACTTCTTGTGAATATTTCATTACTAACCTACCTAACACAGAGACTTCCTCGACGGCAATTTGTCCTGCTTTCAGGTGACGAAGGTTCCCTCAAAACTGAGTACCTAGTCAGCTTTCGATTAAGGCGAATGAAATTTGAACCTCCCTTCACGGGGAGAGGCCACAAAGGTCTACAGAACAAGAACGGGGTTGACAGAGCCGCGTTTTCTTGCGTCACGTGGTGTGGTCAGTCTACTTGAACCTATCCAGCTTCATCCAAGCGAGAAACGACTTTGGACTGGTCTAATTGCATCATGGAATTCATATAGCTCACAACCAGCCTCACGCAAGTCAGGTACAGGCTAGAAGATACCCGGCTTAGGTCCTCACCGAGGGATTCTGCAAACTGTCCTCGAAAAGTATCTTTCGTTCCAACATTCTTTCTTCCTTTTCCGCTGTCAATTCCATTCGTTTATTCGTCTTTTGTTATCTATTCTCTCATCTCTGCGTTCCAGAATGATGTATCTAATCTCAATACTTGTGTTGGCGGCAATTGTTGCAGCACAAAAATGCCCACTTCAATTCGATGGCCGAGTTCCAAAAGATGCAACATTGGCAACTTTTGATGGCAGTTCAAGTCCATTCAATGCACAGTATGTCCTGGGAGCTAGTAAGTAGAATCAAGTTGAATAATCTATGTCACGCTGATATTTCTAGACCTCAAATGGAGCGGGGTGCTCCAGCTCCCTGCTGTGAACTCATCACTTGTGAGGTCCAACCCCACACAGTGTATCCCAGAGCTGACCAAACAGTTCGACTCCACCGGAACCAAAGCGGTCGGAATAACAATTAAGCAACGCCCCCTAATTCCCTCCTCAAATTCCAAGACTGACTCTTCCAGCGATAAATCTATCTTCAACTCCCAGACCGGCTTCCGCCGCGCCGAACTTCTCCCCCTCTCCAACAGCGGAACAGATACATCCACAACCGGCATCAAAACAATGCACTTCTCTATCATGAAAGACACCGCCCGACCCCTGGATACTGCACATGAATATCAACTCTTCTTCCTCGAATCCAGCGACTACAGCACCAACCAAGTCGTCCTCAAATACGGCACGATAATTGGTGGAAACCCATCAGGCGCGAATCCAGATACCCTATTTCTGCAGGGGAATGTGAATTCCAAGCCAATCAGTACAATTTTTTCGACGAGGTTCACGCCAGGGACGTGGCATAATTTTGGGCTCGTGTTGGATTTTGTAAAAGGGTGAGTTCAGTTGCCTGTCTTGGTTCCTAAACACTTGAGTGTTGATGGTGGAGGTGCTGATTTAGTGTTTTGTAGCACCACACAGGTGTATTACTCAACAGGCAATTCTCCACTGGCTTCTGTCAGTAAGGCTGTCACAAACAATGTTGCCGGGCAAGGACAGTACCATTTCGGCATCTTGAAGAAGCCAGTCAATCCGGACTTCGATATCACGAAGAGTGGGAAGCAACCTTCTGGTATCAATGAGGGGGTCATGTTTGGAGGTATCTTTGAGGAGGATAGCAGCTCGAACTCGTGTATCAGCTTGAGTCCGTAAGGAGACGAGGCTAGGTAGAAACTGGCTGGCAAAAAGTGAAGGCCTCTCTCTGCCCATGCAAAACTAGGTTTGTAGTAGAAAACTCTCAGTGACCATTGCACTTGACGCAACTTTAGTCTCATAATACACTGTGGTGCTCTCATTTTTTCAATCAGCGCACGCCCCATCTACCAGAACGTAACTCTGAATAGCGGGTTGAACTTCGCTTAAGCCCTTCAACAATTACGAATACATCTCTCGCCTTCCTCCAATTAATATCCAGCCACTACTACAGATTGCATTACTGTAACCCTCCTCTCGACCTCCCAGATTTGCTCCCGGTTTGCAATTTAAACAGGTCTTCCAAACATGTGGGGAATATCAATCCCCATAACCTCTCGCTTATCGACACCTCCCACGATCGCGCGACACCATCTGTTTTGAAACATCAAACTCTCAAGCCGAACGCCTCATCCGAAACAACAAATGACACGCGTATGTCAAACAATGGACGACAGATCTTATGCAACCTGGAACTCGGCAAGACTAGCCTAGCGCACCATGTCCTAAGTCGCGATGTTGTATTTTCTCTTCTCTGCCCCTCCTTTCTGCTTCTAGTTTGGCTCTCAGCAAGATTTGCGGAAATACAAGATATCTTCGGCATCGGTGAATTAATTGATGTTATCGAAATCGTCGGCTATGGAATCGCAGAATATTTACAAGAATTTATGTACGACGGACGATCATGACCACGATGAAACCCTCTCGGCAACTGAAGTTGACGAATCTCTGATGGGCGACGAGAAGCAATTACACCACCTCGGAATGTCAAAGAGGGAATCTTGCATGGCAAAACTCGTTTCTTATCGATGGATACTAGATACCTCATTACTTCTCATAATCATGGCCCTTCTGCTCCTCCTACGGCACGAATGGAGTCAGCAGAAAACTTCATCCTCGTCTTGGCAGGTGGGGGGAGACTACACTGGAGCTGGACCAATATGTATACATCCAATCACCCCCAAAAATATCCGAACACATCACTGATAGCTCTGTGCTAGTTCCAACCATCACAACGCAATTCAAATCAGATCCCCTCTTCGCCCCCCTAAACACGTCTCAATTCTTCGACCCCTCAACCCTCGCTCTCTGGAATACACTCATGCCCCCGGGTACCGGCCGCCCCGTTTCCGATCCAACACACACCTTCTTCACCACATCCATGACGCACCAACTCCACTGCGTCTACATGATGGCGCGAATCTTCTCCGGCATGGCCCTCAACTCTACAGAGCCAATCCCAGACAACCTACTCCCGGATGATTGGCATTTTCATTTCATGCATTGCGTGGATTATATGCGTCAGGCGGTTATGTGTTCTGCGGATTTGGCGCTGGAACCGCATGAGCCCGATGATTTGGATGAGGGGGCGTTGGATGCGGCGTGGAATGCTAGGCATGGTGAGTTGTTTTCTGAACTGGTGATCCTTTGTTCTGATTGTGTGCTGACTTGTTGGGTGTAGTATGTAAGAATTATGGGGCAGTGACAGCGTATCTTGAAGGTGAGTGGAGGAGAATGATTTAGCTAGCCGGGGTGCTAATGATTGAATAGGACAAATTAATGATGGTGCGAGGGCGGTTCTTGCTATTGACGATTGATAGGTTCATATGAAGGTCAAAACAAACCGGAGAGATTTATGATGAAGTCAAACAATAGCATCGGGGAAGATGAACAAGACTATCGTCCTAGTTTTAAGATTAATAAGTCAATTAAGCGTCAAAGAAGCAGTCGACATGTGAAAGTAATTTCCAAGGGTTCAGTGATGTTTGAATTATCTAATTAAGCGGGATAGTACTCACATAAGCCCTGCGAGTATCAGCTCCATCGTCCTCGACTTTGTCAGACAAGAGAGAATGAGCAAGTACAAGACCGTGTACAACCTAACGACGAAGGTTGTGCTTTGTGCAGTACGCCGGCATTGTTTACCACGATATGAAGGACTCCAAACTTCTCTGCTTTTGAAGAGACATCACCACGGATCGACGCTGCTAATCCTCCCTTCGGCTTGATATCATCTGCGAATCTTTTAGCATCATCTTCATTGGTGTCCATTATCAACACTTTATCCCTATCCGCGATCTAAATGTTGACATGCTGACTGTCGACATGGAGCTAAGGCCAATTGAATATACACTGAGGTCAACCAGCCCTCGTCAGAAATTGACGTAGGGAAAGCCGTTGCACGGGAGAACATACCATGGCGCGGAAATTACCCTATATCCCACTCGTTCTCGTACAGGATTGCCGTCATATACTCCTGGGTATCTAGCTTGAGATATGCTAACATTTGGTTAATAGTAGTGTTACTATCCGCCGAGCACAATGATTTCGAAGAATGCTTTCTAGAATCATTTCCATCCCCGAGACTTGTTATGATACCAAATATGATGGTTTCATGGCGTAGTGAGTTTGATAAAGACGAACAGGGGAACAAGTGAAGAGGTCACGTGAAAGCAAGTATGGCTAAAAGGGAGGACAACCACCACTCGAGGTTGATGCGGGTTGCTAGTTTGCGAGGAGCGCTTGCTTATGCTTAGCGGGGGAAAGGCTTATGGAAGGCTTTGACCTAATTAAAGTTCGTTGTCACCTTCGATGAACCTGGAACCCTGCAATCGAATACACAAGTTCGACAGCATTACATATCCTTACTTTCGGGATTAAAAGGCAAAGAATACCTAGTGATGTGTTGATAGAGTCATATGCATGACGTAGGAAGATCGTTGGTTTCAATCCAGATGCAACAACTAGGTGGCCACCCAGGAGGCGAATATTCCGACGAGATAAGTTTAGTCTCTCAGTTGAGAAAGGAGTAGTGGTGCGCCCTGACTGGTAGAAGTTGTGGGTCGCTAGGTGATGGTAAATTAACCTTGTTTCGGTAGGGGGCCAATATTCTGATGGTACCAACACCAGCTGACGAAAATCAAACAAAGGGTTGTAAACTTCGATTGCATGTCATTATCCACAATTTGAATTCTGATGATGGGGTACTGGTGCCATCACATGTTGGAGGGCATATTGAAGGCCTTCCCTAATTCTGGATATGTACTCGTGTAACAACATCGTGAGGTAAATCTGTCAGGAGCATTGTCCTGAGGAACAAGCGTCTCACATGGGTTTTCCCGACTTTTATGAAGAGTGAGTGACTATCATAAACTCTCGAAAAACAGGTTTCGCCCGGACTCTTACTTGCGCCTCTTGCCTGTGGTCGCCATATGTAGTATACTCGCAATCGACGCCAGAATGCGGATGCCCTTTCCACAATGAAGCTAGTAAGGACTCACCTTCAGAAATAAGCTTGGATAAGGTTCGTTTGTTTGTCATAAGATTGATTTTTCTGGGAGTCGGGACAGACATAGAACTGGGTTTGATTGCAGTTATTCATCATCAAATCCCCAAAGTTGGTTTGCAAAGTACTCAGCGAAATCCCCCAAGTCCGCCCCCTTTTTGCCAGCGTGCGGTGGTACAACTCGATCTGTTTCAGGCAACACGTCCAGAGTCTCCATCTCGTCTGCTAATCCCTCGCCGTTGCCAGCAGAAATATCTTGAGGTCTGAGGAGCGGAGCCCCCTTGTCTTCCAGGAGGGCTTTGATGTAATCCCCCGAATTTCGTATGCCCTTGAGACCCCACTCGTCGGCATTCACCGCAATACGTGCAGATACCAAGTCTTGTTCGGTAGGTACATCTTCTTCTGATGAAGGCGCAAGGGAGGTCTTTATGATCAAGGGATCATGGCTGCCAGACATTGCAACGAATAGCCGGACTGGGAGATGGAGGTATTCCTGGCATGCTTCGGGTCGATAATTCGGTAGCTGTAGGAGTGCCTTCCTAACAAAACTCTGGATGCAAGCACTATAGAACATGGAAAGCCACCAGGGTTTTTTCTTGCTCGTAGTATCCCTCTCCAGAATGACTTGCGACACCTTGTCGAGGTAGAGTTCGATATTGGTCTTTAGATCGGAAAGGCATTCAATATTGCATCGTCTAGAGCGACAATATTTGTGACATGATCTCTTCAGAAAGCCAGCTTCTTGAGCACGTAGTGCTTCTAAGGCATCCAGCAGGCAGAGAAGAGACCGAGCAATCAACTTATCCTGAGCCCAAATCAGTACAACGATAACAAAAAATAGCGCAAGGGTAGACTTACATTCT
This sequence comes from Leptodontidium sp. 2 PMI_412, assembly GCA_021432625.1. Classification (NCBI taxonomy): domain Eukaryota; kingdom Fungi; phylum Ascomycota; class Leotiomycetes; order Helotiales; family Leptodontidiaceae; genus Leptodontidium; species Leptodontidium sp. 2 PMI_412. Next base: position 27,718 of record MU270432.1, read on the forward strand.
CTAGCTTGGCTTGGTATGATGCAGCTGAGACGCACAACAAAATAAAGTTCTGAGTCCCTGAACAGCCTTCTACCACTGTCCGGCTGGCAGGGTTATGGAGAATTTCCCAAATCAAGTTCACGATACACTCATTGAGGTGAACTACTGCAGCGGGCAAGCCGGAAGTTAAAGATGAGTAGCGTGAGCCTCGAAAGCACTCAACAGGGAAATGCTGATAATCGTCATACAGTGACCAGTTCAATGGCCATGTGTTTCGATCCTTGCAGAAGATAAATGCGAAATTACCCACGTGCGTCAGTTGTTTGTGACGCTTCCGGCGAGTCTCTCGCAAGTACACCGTTGTCGGATTAAAGGCAACCAATTCATCCTCGCTAAATGAATTATGTCGTGTCGTCTGATGGTCCGGACACAAGGCAACAGGAACGACTTTGTCTTTGATAGCTCCGCGATGACAAGGCACACCGGCCCAGTATTTAGCTTTCGGTCCCTTTGGACAGAGGCCACATGGGTCCTCAAGAGAACACTAATCGGGTTAGTCAGTCTTGGTGGATAAAGTTCTTGCTCACCTTTTTCTTCAGAATTTTACATCTCCAGCAGGCCTGGAGCATCTTGACTGCATTCATTGCAAGTCGAGCAGCATCACTCATACGCCCACGACGGACCCCAACTGTGACTTGACTCCCCGACAGCTCAGAGGCCCAATCTAACACTTGCTCTTGAGACCCATAACTCGGCCTCCGGAACAGCCCAGACGCTCGCTTATGACGCTTGCTTCCAGTACTATTGACCGAGCCGGCCAGACTACTCCCATCTGAAGAACCTAAGGATAATACCAAACTTGCTGCGTTTGACGAGGTCCTTCGCAGTGGAGGTAATTGTGCTGGCGGATCGATAGCTTCAGTTTCTAAGAGATATCAGTAAATCGAAGTTTCAGTGCAGCCCAAAATCTTGTAACTTACGCTTGCGCTTTCAGGTTACGTCCTCTGTGGGTGATGCTATGAATTGATCTAAGGTAGGGGAGGCTATTGGATTTGACGGGGGTGTTGAAGGTCGCTGAGCATCTATATACAACAGTGATTGCATATCTGCCTCGGCATCCTTGAATTCCTGGTGCATATCACCCATGTTAAAGCCATCTCCACGGGACGGTAGAAAGAAATCTTCAGACATCCAAATAGCATCCCCATTTGAGCCTTGATTTCCAGGGGAATAGGAGGAGCTTCCGTCGAGAAAGATTTCATCGTTACTGCCCTCTATCGGTCGTTGATCAAGAGACTGGTAGTCGTGAGTATTCAACTCAAGGTTGGTTGTTGAGAGCTTGATTGCAATGGAATCCGCTTCTTTGTCGACGTTGATCAACTGCTCGAAATTGAAGATGTCCTGGGGGTTAACGCCAGGGTCATCAGGTCGAAGATTTGGTGTACGGATTGGCTGATGGATCTGCTGAGGAAACTTTCGGCTGACTCTCGCAACTCCTGTCGCCAAGGAGAATTCATATTGGAGATTATGGCGATCGGTAAGATGATGAAGAGTTCCCTGGAGCTGATTGTCTAGGCCACTCCACTCAATAAAATCTTTTGATTCATCTTGTTTGAATAACAGGAGGTGATCATGGAGTTCAAGAGTGGATGGGTCGTTCAGATCTAGCAACCTTAGCTGAAGGAAACGTAAGGCAGCCTGGTGGGAAACTTGCCAACTCCAGTTCTGCTGCTCATCGTAAAGAATGTCAATGACAAAGCATCTCATGCTAAAAGATGACTTTAGAAGTGATGTTGGGGACAGTTGGAATAAAGACTAAGGAATCTTAATAACGAGGCTCCAGAGTGGAAGGAGATAAGCACACGATAATTCTCTTTCTTCGGCTCCTGCTAGAGTCAAGTCGGATATTCTAAACCCACACCCTGACTAGCCTGAAAAGAATGACCGACTCACTTTTTGGGATGACCGCATCGTGAGCCAAGTGAGACACGTGCCTCTCTCATCCATGCACACCGCAGAACCGTCTTTTGTGCAACTTCAATCAGTCCCGACAGCTGCATTTTGAATACCGCCTCTGGAAAATATAGCGTACACTGGCAGGCATAATGGCTACAAAACGATGGCATTCCGGCTTCTGCAAGCAGATCAGTTCGCAGAGCGCAACAATATTTCCTTTGCCAAATGACCGTCGGAATGCAGCAGTCTTCACGAGAGTTGCTCGCAGCAACATGCCCGCTTGAGAACGAAACACACTCGACCCGTATAAGCGAGAGCAACAGCAACCCAAGCAGAGCTGGAGAAGAAAATACGAAAGATGTCCAGTCTCCAAGACAGGGCCATGGCGACGATCATCATCGGTGTCACACAGGGAGGAGCAATGAGACAGAAGAGGTCATGGAGAAGAATCCTTTGAGTACGCTTGCCTGTGGTTGAGAAGATATCCTGTGTATCTGACAGGAATTTTTCTAGGAGCGAACAATCGAACCCCCTCGAAATGCTTTGATTCCAACCAACCTCTCGGGCCCCCCTTTCATTACGGCGGATGCGCTTCACGCCATTGCAATTTCTCCAGCACCGGCTCTCCTTACGCCGCATCCATGAAGTCCCTCGTCCCTCTTCATATATCTCTCGACACTGGAGACTACAAAATTCCAGTGGGCCTTTACGGAGTGGGGGACTGGACGAATGATGTAAAAGTAGACAAGGTGCATGTGTCTCTTGAATAATTGATTCACGGTCCAACTGTGAATGAGGATGAGGGAAAGTGATGGTCTCTTTGAGCACTCGTGGACGACCGAGGGGCTCCTATGACTTGCACAAAGTCACATGAAATACTGCCTGGAGTCTAGCGCTCCCTTACCTTGTAGTGTCCGTTGAATTGATGAGAAACAATACTTTCTTTAGCCGGATAGTGCTGACGATACAAACGCTTTTTGGAGAAAGAAAAAATAATTTCCTCCTTCTTCTTGATTCCCAGACATTGGAAGGATGACTTACAGTGCCCCAGCCATAAAGAAGCCGGTCAATGCAACTTTCTCTCCTCTTGGCGGTTGCAATGTTCAGTCCACCGTGGAAAGCAAGAATTTTGATTGGTTTGATGCATGATCCGTACGGAATAGTAAGATCCAAGGTTTTTGCGATTAGCCTACAGTTGAACAAAGAATTGGAATGACCCGAGAAGAGTACTTGCCTTACGCCATTTTGCTTTCAGATGGTACGAACTTTTCTTGAGGTGATCTTTCGTTTTGAACTCTCCTTGGTGTCCCGCTTTTGAACTCTTCCATGAGTAATAACAGGTTTCTTAGGCGGCTGTGGTCTTGGACTTAATATTCGACGAGTTTGAGAAGTTGTTTGAACGGTCGACATGGGGGGTGGAGCACGATCTGCTGGCGGTGATGCTGAAGGTGACGGAGGTTCGATAGCCCTCGGGGCAGTAGGTACATGGCGCTCTTGGGTGTGTGTAAGAAATTCAATCGGTCCTTGAAGCGACACAGGCGATTGCCAGCCCAATCCATCCACAGGTTTGGCCAATAACCCCGCGGAGAGGAGGTTGAGGTTGAGCACGTCGTTCCAAAGTTGATTGGGAATATGCCCATGGCTTATCGCAACATCCAGGGCTACTCCCTACAGGGGGCAGCAAATGTTAAATCGCCACGGCTGCTGCTTTTAATGTCACACCACGCAGGCAAATGATTGATTTGATGTAATCCATGATATTACTACCATTTTGTATAGGTACCTCGTGCTTCAATGACATCTAAACATCGCTGGTGCATAGTATGCACTAGGTCCCTAACCTCTGTATCTGTAATTGAGTCCCAAGCTTCTTTTACAGCCGCACGAAAAGCGTAGAGAGCTTCGGTGGACCTCAGGATGTAATGCAGCGAGTATATCCTTCATTATATCCCACAAAGCTTCAATAAGAAAAAGATAAGGGGAAAAGGGGCAATGAAAGATCGGTACAACGCCCCTATCTTTCATATATATCAACGTAGCTGCTGCATTGTGTCCTGGTCCGCCATCCTGTTGATATTTGAGGTTCATATAAGGATTCGTGCTTCCGTAGAGGTAATTCCAAACGATATGAAAGGTATGCTCGTAGTAGGTTTGACTAGTAATCGTCTTCCAAGCCTTCTCCCAAAAGAGACCCGGTCCTTTGCCATATTTCCTACTCATCGAACCCCACAACATCTAGCCTACCTTCCGGTGCTATTTATGGCTTATACAATTAGGGTAGAATAGCTCGGACGCGCCCTTCTTTCTCGTACAAAATTGCTTTCGATAACAGCCCGGTTGCACCCACGATTCGTCACTTCTTCATTTTCCGCATTTAGTATACATATTCCACTTATATTCTTATACTACAAATCGTCCTAACTATAATACGTTAAAACGCAAACGAGGGACTGCATTTGGATGTATCCTACTTTCTTTTTACGAAAAAAAGGTTCTCTTATCTCTTCTAAAATAAATTTCATACAAGTAAATCACTTGCAAACCCTGCTTGTCTCGCATGCCCTAAGTAAGGGGTCTCGCTAATAGTAAAAGTTTTCCTCGAAGTGGATCCCTACGAAATCTCTGCCCTGCGTCACACCAAAATATATGAGAGAGAAAAGAAAATGCGATTCAAATCAAAATTTGAAAACCCAAACTTGATTAATTGTACTTCAAAAAAAGACTGCAAAATAAGAATAAAATAAAAAAAAAATGATATTGGATAGAGGGCCGAATTGGGGATTGAACCCAAGACCACATACAGTGTTTGATGTAAACCCAAAGCATGTATTCTACCACTGAACTATCCGGCCTCGTAACATCTGATTTGACGTTCCATATCACTCGAACGCCTTATTTCAGTAGATGTCAGGGTTAATCGAATGTTTCTCTGACTCACACTCGATGAGTGGTGGCGGTGAGTTTTTGTTGTGGGGCCACTCGAGAACGCTTGGCGAGACTTCAAGGAATCCACTCTTCTCGCTTGTTTCGTTGAATCATCCATTTCGGGGACTAAGTTGTTGATTTGATGCGATAGTGTTTTTGGGTTGATAAAGACTGCCTTGAAATAAGTAAAGTATATTTACGTGACACAAAGTCCATTTTACAATTATTGAAGTCATAATCTTCTCAGTTCGACCATTCCCTGCTAGAAACAACAAATACGCTGTAAATACAAATTTCTATCCCGCGAATCCTATGCAAGTACCAAAGAAAGAGTGTTCCGTCAATCTAAATTTTGAGCAACTTTCCTTTGTCCAATCTTTTCTTCATCAAATGTCCCTGAAGCTTCCAGTCGTGAAACCTCCCGAGAATCGCACCACCGTCATCCCCATTCTACCCGTTCCGTCGTACCTGAATCCTCAGCTATTCCCCCAGCATACTCCTACTCTCCCACTTTATCGCCATCCACCTCCAGATTTCTCTCATTTCCAACTGCCATACCGTCGTCGGCAAGATGTCCAGGCTGTCCAAAGACAAATGCTGTACAATTCTCCTCGACATCACCCATTTGCCCTCCCGCTTCAGTTACCTGATCTCCTTGCAGTACATCTTCCAGATGACCCAGCCTCTCAACAGATCTCTGCTCTCTGTCGACCGAAGTCTGCTCAGCGGCTTCTGAAGCAATAGTTGGAGATGACGGCCCACATCCGACTTCTACTTCATCATCAACTCCTTTCATCATGTCCTGACGTTCGACCTCAGCACTCTCAACTTCCTTGGACAGCTGCTCCTGATTCTTCCCACTACCCGAGGCATGATCTTGCGCCAGAACATCTGAATTCTTCTGCGCCTTCGATTTCCATTTAGCACTTCGTGTATCCTGAGCAGATTTACTACCCTCAGCTGCGGACGACTGCGAAGCCTTTTTCTTGGCGCTGTTGTTCTTTTCTTCTTCGACCCGCTTCTTCTTCTCTTTCCTTCTCTGCCATCGAGACTTCTTGTTGGTATTCTTCTTGCCATTGGCAGGACTGTGAGCAGAATCACCATGCGCTAGAGGGGGTTGAGTGTTTGTGAGACTTTGCTGGGTCGCTTGGCTTTCCGACGTTTGGGTATCCTGCTCAACCTCCTTTCCTTTTCCTTTCGAGCCAGAACCTTGCCCACAGTTGTCATTTTTAGTCTCAGACCGAACTATGCTTTTGTCATGGTGATCATCCTCATCTCCTTGATCTTCTGCTCCCAACGTCGCCGTATTTCCAGGACTGACCACACTACTCGATAAGAGCAAAGCCGTTTCATTGTCCCTTACAACCTCACAGATTCGTCCATTGTGATGCTGAAGATTGGATGAGCGTTCTTCTAGCTTCTTTCGGTCAAATTCTACCCAGATATCCCGAGATTTAGCAATCTCGTCGTCTGACAAACCTAACTCAAGCAGGGGAGATGATGGTCTCTCGATCAATGGAGCCAGAGATAGTGCCCTCTCTCGGTCCGCAAGCACTTCTGTGATCACCTCGTCGGGGTCAATCAGCCACCCGTAATCGTTCTCTGTGTTATCGTCAAAGCTCGCCAAGTCGTCACGGTCAGTATCTTCATCCTTGTCATCAGCTTCAGACTCTTCGACCCCAAAGTCTTCAGCTTCCGGTTTTTCTCCCTTCTGATTCCCATTTGCGTCTAGATTTACATCCCGACTTCCGTTTTGATTGCCATCATGGTTTCCATCCCGGTCTCTTTCTGGATTACCGCCACTTTGTTCTCCATGGTTTCCGTTTGCTTCTTTCATGCGGGTATCGCCATCATCGTCTTTCTCCCCAACACTATCGTCATCACTTAAATCATGCTTCCATGAACTTATTTCTGGACTTTCGCCGTCCACAGGCTGTGATCGAGATGGAGGGTTATTGGTGTCCAGTGATGAATTCAAAGATCTCTGAACCAGGGCCGCATCAACGATCGATGTCTCCAAATTGTCTTCAGCCAGATCCTGATCCTCGTAGTCCTGATACGAAAATCTCCTCCCACTCCTCTCTCGTAATCCATTGCAACCTTGAAGACTCGCTTCGACCGCCATCTCGATATCTGCCTCCTCAATAGCCACCTTCTCGGTTCCGTCATCTCATCGCTTTGCAAATCTGAGGCGATATTTCCTTGGTTGGCCTGATCGACTTCTTTTACCTTCTCTTTCCAGCTCTCAGTTGCGTTTTCCGTTCTGTTTCCATTCGTAGTCTCCACTTGGGTATCCGTGGCAGAGCGCCAGGCTGCTGGCTCTTCCTTGGGTTTATTCTGCTGAGGCTTTTTGTCCGCTCCATCCTTCGTTCTCTGAGGATTCTGCTTTGGTCTTGACCCCAATCCACATGCCCTCCGTCCCTCCCCCATACGTTCCAGAAAGTACAACTCTTTCTCTCTCCGGTGCAATGCTGTTCTCACATCCTCATCATAATCGGAATGATTGGGATCGATCTTGTTCTGGAACTCCTGCACGGCCTTCTCATGTGCTGCAACTATCTCGTCTGCCTCCTTCTCCCGGTCTGACACAGCTTTTAGCCTGAGACTTGCTTGGACATCAAAATGCTGGCAAGGGTGATATGGGAGATCCCCATAGCCGGACAGTTCCTCTGGCTGTTCATTGGGAAGATCCGCCAAGCTCCTCTCGATGGCTTGCAGGAGATCGCGCTCCTCAGAGCTGTCGCAGCTGTGATTTTCATACTTTTCAGAGCCCGAATCAAGAGCTGGCATGTCTGAGAAGTGGTCCTCGTCCAATGCGTCTGTAGACGATGTAGGATCCTGGTCTGTAGATGGGCCAGCGACAATTTGGTGAGAACCCTAACCGTGGCCACCGAAGCTTGACCCTCCGTTCCGTGAATTGGTAGATGCCACGTTGTCCCAATCTTGCGCTGTGATATCGTTGAAACTCAATACTGTAGGTTCGTTCTGATCAGCCCTGTCGGAGTTGCAGGCATCCTCGGGTGTGTCTCGTTCGGACTGAGGACTAGAAGGGCGGTAATGACGAATTGGTCCTTCCTCCTGATTCTCTGGAGCAGAACCGCTCACACGATGGATCTTTTGGCTTTCTTCATCGCGATCGATATGTGTGGGAAGGTGTTCATCGTCGAGCGTTCCGTCTTCGGGTGCTTCTTGTTGTGTCTTTGTTGATTGTAGAGTGGGATCAGGAACGGTCTGGTGCTGGTGCGTTAGGCTTGAGCTCGATTCTGTGCATCTCGAGGGATGAGGCGGGAATGTGAACATTTGCTTCTCACGATGAACTTACTGAATTTCTATCAGCCTTCTCATCGTATCCTGCACCATTATTGCCAACAATTCCTGGCTGGTTGAGGGTTTCCAAGAGCCGATCTTTTGTGGTGTCGCTTGGTTCGGGATTGTGGTTACCGGCGCCCTCCATGTTCTCATCTTTCTTGATTTTTCCACCATCCATGACTCCGTCATTCGTTGCCATCCCACTGATCGTTGCTTGTGCTGGCAGTTTCTCCATCATGTGTCGTGTTGCAATGTTCGACAGGTTTGAATTCTGGAAACCCAAAAGTCCACAGGAGCTTCGCCCGTATATATGCTGTCTGCACTTCCTGTCAATTTTGATCATTCTCAATCAGCTCAAAGACCTTTGATGCTGCTAGAATATTGCTGTAGCTTCCCGTTCTCTGAGTCACTGAAGAAAAGTCCTAGAAGGAAACATGACAAGTGTCAAAAGATCCCGCTCTAGTCCTTTGTTCTTTGAATGTAGTGGCGCCAAAAATCTGCGATTCCAAGCGGCATCTGAAACAAGTAATGAAAGGGCTGACATTTATGAAACTTATCAAAGATGGACGAGTGGATTATGGAGGAGTCCATGCTCGCAAAAATTTGAGGGCGCTTCACTGAAAAGAACGATTTCTGCATCATTTTCGTGGTGATTCATAAAGAATAGATCTGCTGCATTTCAGCAGATCTCATAATCCGAAATTTTCTTAAATTGTCCAAGGAAACTGCAAAGAAAATCCAATACAGTCAACCAAGCTTTAACCTCAAATCAAAACCCACAACCTCCAATCCCTTTCATCCCAGTCTACATGCTTGATCCGCAGATTTGAGGCCCGTCTTTATTCCCCAACTGGATGTCTCAATCAGCTCCCGTCCGCTCATATCTATCTTTATCCAAAAACTCACCGGAATACAACAGTCAGGTCTCCAACCACTCTGACACCGACCTTTCGGCAGCGGTTCTTGACCTGAATTGCGGTGAAAGGTCAGATATTTTCTCAACAAGAAAAAGAATCCAAGACAGCGGGAGCTTAGAGCCGTAAGAAATGTAGACCCCTCCAACCAACGTATCTTTAGGACTCAGTTTCATTGTCTGAGCCGGATTGTTGTATGCCAACATGTCGCAGCATAGCATTGTGAACCCGTTGCTGCAGCTGTAGGAGAGCACCGAGGCTGGTGAAAGAGCCAGCATGGCGAGAAGAGAAATGGCGTTCGTGAGGTTGAGCTTCATCTTGAGATCTTTGTCGACTTTTTAGAGGATTGTTGATTAAATGAATTTCCATTTTAAAACATCAGAGATCTTTTAACATCCGTTCGGAAATTGGGAAACAGAGATCGTCGTTTCGTACTACATTCTCATGTTGCAAGTCTTAAATTACTTCGGTCCCCAGAGAGATGAGAGAGTTGCACAACGTAGGAGAAAGTATTGATGTTCGACAAGGTAGGAGACGTAAACCCCACAAGTTACCTTGATATCTTTCGTGTTATGATTCTGGGTCTTGCATTCATCAGGGTGCGTTAGGGATATCTAGCTGAGTGTGGCTCAAATTTTTATTCTCGAATTGTGCATTTTGATAACTTGTTGAATAATTGAAGAGGTAGCGGCACAAGTTAGTTGTTACGGCGCTCAAGCTCGAAGACAGCAACAGCAATACTCTACGTCATCAATAGCCAGTAGAGATTTTACTTAAAACACCGAGTGCAAACAAATGAAGAGCTCACAAGACGGCCTGATCAGTTATTATTGCATCCAGATCTCAATTAACTTCAAGAAGCAGGTTTTTTTCTTCTTCTCTTCGCAGATCCAGGTCACTTATCACATGTCTAACTCCCTGTCCGTGCCACCCACCGGCACTAGGGAGGCGGCCCGGCCCTCTAAGCTCCACCGAAAACCAACACACTCAACCAGGAACAGTCTCGTCCCTGCCCTTCAGCGCTGCCCCCGTTGCTCCAAGTGAGTTGCTTCGGAGTCGGAAGTTGCAATCCTCGTGTGATTTCCCCTTGTGCCAACAATGGCATCTAAGCTGAGAGGACTGATAACGCCTGGAGGGTTTGCATTTCGGGTTTTCTTCGAGAGATAAAAGCCTCTGTAAGGTGAAGGGAGATACCGACCGGGATGTACAATTATGGAAATGGTGAAAACAGCTAGGTAGACGAAGTTGAATTAGATATTTAGAGAGGAGAGATCTCTGCTGAACTTACAGAGCACTATTAATACGTCGAACACCCAGAATGGCCACTCATACCTCTCAAAATAGCTCCCCTGTCCTTGCGTACCTGTAAATTCGATCACTCGATAAATGGCGCGAAGCTATAGGGGGACATTTGTTAGACAATGAAACACGCAAAGTATGCTGGAGCACGACAAACTATGATCAGAGCACAGGAGATGTTGATCGCCCAAGCCAATTTCAACCACCTGCCGCCATCTTCCGGCCAATCACTTTTCCACTTCCTGCTCACAAAGATGAACCTGGCCCCAATAATGGTGAAGATCCCAAAACCGAGAAGCTGAACGATGAGGCCTGTTCGAAGAGTTGAGATGCCGCTATCGAGCCTCTTTTGTGACTCTTGTGGCGAGATATCAGGATTGTGCGCGCTGGCTACACTACCGAGTCCAGCGAGTTGGATCAAGAACGATAGCAGGTCGAGTGTCACGAAGATTGGTGTGATCCAGCGGGCAGGAACCCATAAACTCCTCAGTCCCCTCCAGTCGTGGGGCGTGACTAGCCATATCACTCTCCCGAAAACTATGTAACAGGCTGCGGCAATGAAGGATGGAGCGAGACTGTGGAAAACATTACATCAGCCTTCATATACGTCCATGTCGCTTCCATTTTCTTGCTCTCGTATACTTAGGCACCGATTGACTTACATAATTGTAATGTAACTGATAAGGAAAGGCGATAGAACAGTGGTATGATGAATTGAATATACTCGGGATATAAAGCCCGCCATCTCCACTGCGTACTGCGTTAGCCAAGACAAGATTTATCGTACATGATTCTCGCCACTCACTGATCAAAGCAAGGAGCATCGGGTAAAAACAATATGTCTGATAGCGGAAGAATTGGTAGAAGTGGATTATTCCCACGAGGCAGAACAAAATTGCTCCTACAATAGCCAGGGGAAAGGATGCATTGTATCCGAATGGCGAATCATTTGAGGAGGCCATTTGAAAGGCGATGAAAAGGAAGAAGCTGGGAATAAAAAAAATTTAACTGAAGGTATGCTCCGCAGGCAAAACGTATCTAAGGATAAAAAAGAGTTCAGGAGAAGCAGAAGGTTTATATATTCTACCATTATCAACAAAACCGGATGTGATCTAAAACAACTGGAATCCAAAAGTGATCACGGTATTCAGCTTGCCATCAATCGCATGGCGCCTTGGCCCGTGTGCAGCTCGATACGAAATGACAGGAAGCAACAGACGCGTGTTCTCCTACCAATCTCCTCACGCCAAGCTCTCTCGTATTAGAATATAATATCTGTTACAAATTGTGGTGGCTTGTTGCTTGACGCTCCGCGAAGGGACGCAGACTCGGTAACTTAGGCGTCAACAAGGGGGTCGTCAACCTGCTTTCCTGAATGGTCGGTTCGGGACGAAAGTGGGGCTACTTCGGAGATGGCCTGTGCTTCGACAGGCTCCTTGCGCCAACTCATGCAAGCGTTGCTCCCGTGACGAGCGGCTGTGCTTGACCTCCCACGACTTCAAGTGATTTCCGGTGGTAGGAATCGAAGCTGAATGTTAAAGGGACACGCAGTTTCAAGAGGATATTCTTGATTAAAAGGATACGCAGGCCGGCCGGAATCATGAAGATGGTTGGATATTGCCCTAAGATGGATAGTATTCAGGAGCCAAGTGCAGATAAGCATAGAGTAACCGGGGAGAGGAGATCACGGAATGGGTGCAGGACTTGCAAGTATGTTGGAATAGACCAGGGGAACAATGCCTACTAAAATTCTCTAGAATCCGACGAATCAAATGTGATGAACTGAAGCCAGGTTGTGGGCAATGTCAAAGGGGCAAGCGCAAATGCGACGGATATGCTCAGCAATCTCGAGACAACCCTATTTGCGGCCTCCCGACTGGACCGGGCATCTGTCAATCCTTGCAGAGTCCTGTGAATGGAACAAGTAACGAGCGGCGGTCATTTGATTATTTTTGCCACCAAACAGTCCCACAACTATATGGCTTCTTCGATTGTAGGTTCTGGGCTCGCTTTATACTGCAAGCTTCCCACCATGAGCCCGCCATTTTACATGCAGCAGTTGCCTTAGGTGCAGTCCATGAAAAATTCGAATTGGGCACTTCTCCTGTCGAATGTTCTTCACAATTCGCCTTGGAGCAATATATGAAATCCATCAGAACCTTCGTTCAACCAAGTCAAAATCCACGAGCGACTGATGTCGCGTTGATGGTATGTGTACTATTTGTGTGCTTTGAGGTAATTTTGCTCCTATTTCTATTGCACTACATTACATTATCCCGTCGTCACTAAAGACCCTGATTGACTATGTCCAATGCTAACCGGTAAAGATCCTTCGAGGCCATCATGGTTCAGCTATTGCGCACATCGAAAGTGGCGCAAAGATTCTTCTGGAGGCGACAGCAAAAGAAGACAGCCAGCAGTATCCTGATTCCACATTCCGTAACTCATCCATCCCCTATGCCCCGCTGTCATCCCTTACTCTCATCTTCGTTCGGCTGGATCTCCAAGCAAGTCAAATCCTCAGCAAACGTCCATTGTATCTACGACAAGAATCCACAGATAAAGAATCTGGATTTCATTCAGATATACCTCCTTCATTTTCCAGTCTAGAAGAGTCCAGGAATGCAATGGATTACCTCCGCAACTGTGTGATGCGCTCACTCGAGCCGATCACGCAAGCAAACACAGAAGTCTTCGTTCAACCCACTCAAAACCTGTCCAACACGAACCGTAAGATATGTGCCCAAAACGTCAAACGATGGTCTATGGCCTTTGAAGCCTTTCTCCGGAGCCAAAGCCATGAACTGGATCTAATTGCCCAACAAGGTGTGCATATGTTGAAGATACACAGAATCATGTTGGGCATGAATCTCGACATCGAGGACTTGGACGTGCAGTGGACAGAAACAGCCTGGGACTCCTATATGCCGGAATTCGAGGCCATAATCTCACACGCTGCTTCGATTCTTTCTTTTCCTGTGCAAGGAAGGAAGTTCTCACTGGAACCGGGCCTCGTGCCTGCATTATACTTCGTCGCGACTAAATGTCGTCACGGTGTCATTCGCCGCAAAGCAATCGCTTTCGTATCAGCAGCGCGCAGACAGGAGGGCGTGTGGGATAGTGCGCCCGTGGCGGTGGTTCTGGAACGCTATGTCGAACTCGAAGAAGCTGGGCTTGGGGAGGTGAGAGATGCCGATGATGTACCTGATTCCCAGCGTCTGAGTGGTATCGATGCCAGGTTTGATCTGGAAGGCCGACGAGCTGTGGTTTATTACCAGAGAATTTGGGGTCCGGATAATATTACGAAACTAGACATTGAAGAATGTATTGAGTGGTGAAAGGGAAGTGGCCATAGATCTCGGATGTAGAAGTTCCTCAGTAGCATCTGAATTATTTCTGCACCTCCACTTCACACCTGAATGCAGAATATAAAAAAGAGAATGATGTTTATTTCAGCGCGATGGCGCGTGAATTTCGCACGTCAAGCAACGATGAAATCAGGGCATGGCAGTTAGCCGAGTTTCAGTATACCCCGTACCATTCATGACCATATGCACAGTGGAAATAAGAAGGATTATCGAGTGGAAATGATGGGGATTTATGAAGGACGACGTTTTTTGAAGGGCTTCGCCGAATCAAAGAATATGAGTGTTTTCGTACAAACGTGCGGTAATCGCGATGTTTGCCCCATCCGCGCCTAATTCCACACCCACTACTCGTTCTTAAATTACCCCGCACTCGTATTTTGGGTGTGAAAATTACCCCGCAGTTGGACCTTTTCAGGGGCTACTCGCTAAGCTTACAGGCATCGAGCCCTGAAAAGCATTTCACGGGTACCTAGGTATGCAATCCTGTTTCCGGAAGCGCGTCGAATAGTTCGGAGAATGCCTTGGAGTCGAGTCGAGGAGAAGGGAGGCATGGAGAAGAGAAGAGGGGGAACTCTTATAGCGAGCCGCTGGATTTATTTGAACTTCTAATGCTTGGGATACAGTGATAGATAGTACCTGCACCGAGATTCTTTTCTCCAATCTTACGAGTGAGGTTCCGAGGATTGTCGTGAATAGAAACCAGACGGGAAGATAGATGTTAATTTAAGTTCAGTGGTAGTATCAGCGACACCAGCTGGGGTGACGTTTGTCTCTGGTACCTTGTCAGTGATGGATTTCCAAAGGGGGAATCGTGGCTACTTACGAAACAGCACCACGGCCGCGCATATCTCTCTTTTATTCTGGGGTCCTAAAAGCATCGAGCCAATTCAGACTTGGCCTGTTGTGCTTCTCTAGGCTATCGTATCGGCGATCTGGTGGTACTGAGTAATGACCACAGCATCTGAGGTCTCGCCATTAGTAGCCATGATTGCCACAGCCCCCGACAGCTTCCTCTTGGCGATCCTGACACACCCACCATCTCGGAGACTCGGGCACAAAAAGCAAAATCAGCAACACAGCAGATCCAGGATGATCTGCAAAATCTGTGGGATTCTCCAAGCCCACGAGTCTCCGATCTTCACGGTTCTACATAAAGCCGTTCTGGCAAAGCTCGGGATTGAGAGTGCTTTTATTCCTGGAGGAAAGTGTCATGCCGGAGGGAATAATACAACTGAGTCTTATCCCAGCGTAAAGCGGCTCGTCCTAAGACAAATTGGAGAGATGAGGTTTGGGGGACTATCAACTCTTTCCCCATCAAATGATCTATCGCCAGCCTGAGAACGAGTACTCGCCGGTTCGACCATAGAAGGCGAAGAATCTATCTAGCCAGGTGAAGACATTTCTTGGCTGAGGAACCGGTACGTCTAGCGTTGGGCTTCGCCAATACCAGGACCTATCCGCTCATCTTCTGGTGTTGAGGATAACGAGGTGGTAGTGCCGTGAGTCGATGGGACATGCCGATGTGCGGCTCGAAGTGATAGAAAGTTCGACATATTGTCCTTCCCGTCAGTCATGGTGCATGCAATCAATTACTATCCAAATTCCTTGATACGATTCGGGTGAAATGATGCAGCACTACCAGATCAAGAAGGGATTTCCCTCTTCTGCCCATTTCTGTGCCATCGCTATCCACGAGTCCGCTGAACCTTGCTCCTGTTTATCCCAGAATTCTTTCAGGAATTCCAGAGACCTCAGGCGATCCGCGGCACCACTCACACGTGCAATCTCAATAATTGCCCTCTCAACAAATTGTTGCTCTTGAACGTTACCACAGCATTCGGTTCCAGCAATAAAGAGTTGCCATGCCATGTCTTGTGCAAACAGCGGCGCATTGGTAAGTTTTCTTAAATTCCGGAACAATTTGTCCACTGGTATGATGGTCTGGAGGTCGCTTTCAGCTCGGCTGACGAGCGCTCGAAATGCGTAAACGAGATTTGCGTAGTAGAAAGTGTTGACTACATGGCCAAAGTCTACTCGAGATTGTGTGGATGTGAAGGGTATGAGACAACCCGAGCTTAGTGCGTGCTGCCGAGACTGCTCAAGTCTCATTGAGATGTCATCTATGCTGTATTGGAGATGTGGATTTCGGCGGAGCTCCGTTATCGTATGTGTGACGTGAACAAATCCGATAAATGGTGACTTTTCATTTATCGGAACGGATACCTTCACCTTCCCCACCTCTGATTTGAATGCTGTGATAGCCGCCACGGTGTTGATGGCGAATATCTCTTGTAGCAGAAAGTTTCTAGCCGGGTCGGTTACATTTGGCGGCAAATCAAACAACGCCCACCTCCTGATGATTTCCAATGCTCCCCGTAGATGGATCTTCCAGCGCCCATTGGATGGCCACCTTGTCTCATGAAAGCAAAGTATTGATATGGTCGCCAGTATGGAGTTTGAAGATCCCTGGCCGAAAATGTTCTCCTTGGCCTGCTCTTGCTGTACCTGGGACTTCACGTATCCAGTCAAATGTTCCAACGCCTTGCTGTGGTGACGAGCAAAACCGAGCATATTCTCATCTGTAGGTGTCGGACTCGAACAATGTCTCTCGGTCAAATCACCAGCTGCCATAGCTAGAATTGAATGTAGCACCGGTGGAAATTCGATAGCAAGTGGCAGGATGAGCTTTCGCCAGGGATTCTCTAGACTTTCTACCCAAGCTAGTTGTGGTGCTAGAATTTGCGTGTAGTGGTGCAGAAGTTCGCGAGTCTTAGTACTCTGTAGACATTCAGGCTGCACCGGCTGTATGACCGCGGAGCCATACTCGTGAAGTGAAGGTGCCGTTTCGTTGCTCGCCAACTAGAAATTGCGGCCTAGGGGTGTCTAATTATCTGTTGCAGAAATCCAGAGACGTAGAACGTGAGAAATCGTCGATTACAGGTAGGGGAGTTTCTTTCTGTCGTCTTTTTCGAGAAGCTCCTTCTTGCCACTTCAAGTTCAATCCAAATCCTGGACATTCCAGGCTTCGGCTGGCACATTTTCGGCATGATGGAAAAGTTCTATCACATCTGATTCCTCGGCGATTGCAAGTTCTGCAGTCTGGTGACATTTGTTAACATCGCGAAGGTTCTGATAGGGTCTGACAGCGTAAATACTTACCTTTTGTGGGTGGACTAGCTGATCGTGCCTCAGCCATGTCCGAGCAGATTGCTGGGGGTTTCGCCGTCGCAGGGTTCGCTGAATAGAAACGATTATGGCTATTCTTGGGAAGAAAATGTCAGGTCTCTAAGGTCTTCCGTTATAGGTATCAAATATTTAAAGCTGTGGAACTGTCTAGCCGTTTATTTTTGAGGAGATAAGCCCCGGGATGGCAAGGGTTGAATCACGTGTGGGGTCTGTATGAAAATACTGCAAAGTCTCTAGGCCAAAGAAGCACAACTGACTGCGGTCAATAAAGTGGGTTTGAGGCTAATCTTCAGATATACTCGTTGAGGTATCACGTACATGTGTATATGATGAAGAGGCCTCCTTCTTTCACAAACGTTGCTCCGTTGATGTGACCTGACTTTGCTTGACAGTGACTGTCCGCGTCTTGGTAACGCAGTAATCGTAGATGTCCGAAGGCTTCCAAAATAGGAAATGATGGAGATAATGTATCACGAAATCTTTAAGTCTTTGAAGCATGCAAGACGCTTACAAACTACCCCACCCTGCACAAGCGGTGCAGCGTCCACCAGGTCGCTGAAATAGGGTTTGCTTGGCGATCTCACCGCCGCTGCCACTGTCGCGTCCCCAGTTCAGTTAGAGCTTCAACCCACCTTCAAATATCAAACATCAAACACCACCGCGGCAGAAATTCGAGATCTCGATAGTAAAAATCACAACAACAAATACCCGAATCGTACCGTCATTATGGAAGGCGACTATAAAGCACTTCCTTCCTGCCAGTACTGCCCTCCAGCTTCCCCGGCGGAAATTGGACAACAGTTGCTTGCATGCTGCGATAGCAAGTCTTCTCTGACACTTTACTGCACCTGGGACGGCGACTGACCTATGATGCTATATATAGCTGCTTGTATCGAAGTAGCAGCCCAGAGAGACTGCGATGCTGAGAGCTACGCCAGCAGCACGGGATCCGTGAAGGAGGAAAGCGCCAAAGGTGCGTTGACTTGTAGACTACTATCTCTATTGTTACTGACACAACACAAGAATCCTCAAGCTGCGGAGGTGGCTGCTGCTCCACGAACCCTCTTACTTCGAACGATAAGAAAGCGGCTAGAATGGAGAGACTTAAGGCCGCACGGGAACGATACGCTGCAACATTGGAGGCTGTTGGGTGCATCTGCAGAGCTCTTTTGGAGCGCAATCTCGAAACCTGCTGCTCCCCACAAACCAAGCGTTCCTTCAGATCAGCCACTCCTCGAACCAGCGGCTCCTCAAGCAATCTGCGGGCCACTACATCGTCGGGATGCTGCTCATCCAAGGAGCCTAGCAGTTGCAACAAACGAAAGCAGAAGACCGATACATATGGAAAGGGTACGGATAATAGAGGAGGATCTAAGTCTACCCAAGGTGGGGAAGACGGCTGCAAGCCAGTGTCTTCATCTGCTTCAGGCAAGACTGGCTGTTGCGATAGTGCCGCGCCTAGAAAGCTCAAAATCGAGAGAGCGGCTTCAACCAAGAATGGTTGCTGTTCAGAGCCATCTCTACCCTCGGAGAACACTGTCAAGAAAACTTGCGGCGGCAATGCGGCGGCTACTGGTGGATATGGAAATCCACCTGCCCCGAGTCGAAGCAAAGGAGGCTGCTGTAGTGGCAAGAAGCCAGAGAGTTGCCAAGGAGATGCCGAGAAACCCTCTTCCCCATCTGCAGATGGGAAGTTTCCCACGAAGCCTGGCTGCACCAGGACAGCCGAAACTCCTATCTTCAAAGCTGGGTGCGCCAAATCTTGCTGCGATGCAAAGCCACTTCCAGTTGCCGCAAAAGAGGGGTGCTGCAGCGATAAGTCCAACCCTGATACCGTGGAAACCAAATTGCCTTGTGGCAAGAAACAAAGCTCTTGCGGTATGAAGAGGCCTTCCTGTGGCACTGGTTCCTGTTGTGTCGAGAAACCTGACATCGCCTTCGATGTCATTACATGCGAGTCACCAGAAACTTCTTCTTTGGATGACTGTTGTAAGAAGGTCAACCGAACGGAAGAATTGTCGGTCGTTCAGGTAGCTCCTAGCGCTAAAGACATTGATATTGAAAGGGCAGGTCTCAATACTGAGCATGTTACCCTCGGCATCGAAGGTATGACATGTGTAGGGTGCGAGAACAAGCTTTTCCGATCTCTGAACACCATCATTGGCATTACAAACCTCCAGACAAGCTTGGTCATGGCTCGAGCTGAGTTCGACCTTGACGCTAATGCATCTGTCGACGATGTCATCAGAGAACTTGCAAAGACCACTGGGTTTACCTGCCAGAGGCTTAGCACCAAAGGGCAAACTCTGGATATTCTCGTTCATGGGGACGCGAGGGATTTTGTCAACCAGAAATTGCCATACGGGGTTGAAGGTATGACTGCAGTTGATAAAGTCACTGTTTGTGTGGCTTACGATGCTAAACTCATTGGTGCACGAGATTTGCTGGAGAGAGGATTCGATGAGAATATCTCACTTGCCCCTGCTCGTCCGTATGCTGAGCTGGAGTTTGGAAGCAAGCATGTTCGAGAGACGGCTTTCATGACAGCTTTCTCCGCCATTCTCACCATCCCAGTGCTGGTATTGGCCTGGGCGCCCCTGAAGCCACGTGAAATTCTGTACGGATCAATCTCGCTGGCACTGGCTACAATCGTGCAGTTCGTCGTCGCGGGTCCGTTTTATCCTAGTGCTTTTAAAGCGCTACTCTTCACCAGAGTCATCGAGATGGATTTGTTGATTGTTTTGAGCACTTCCACTGCCTACATATTTTCAGTGGTCGCTTTTGGATACCAAGTCCGAGGAAAACCCCTGTCCACTGGAGAATTCTTCGAAACGAGCACTCTACTGGTCACTCTTATCATGTTAGGGCGCCTCGTCAGTGCCTTTGCCAGACACAAAGCTGTCGAGTCAATCTCGGTCAGATCACTTCAAAGTGGAACAGCATTACTCATTGATGACGAGTACCCTGGTGGGGTTGAGGTTGATGCGCGCCTGCTTCAATATGGCGACGTATTCAAAGTCCTGCCCGATGCTCGTATTGCGACAGACGGTACTGTCATCTCAGGAGAAAGCGAAGTTGATGAATCTCATATCACTGGCGAGGCTGTGCCTGTGGAGAAGTCGGCAGGATCCAACATCATTGCTGGGTGCCTCAATGGATCCGGTACGCTCACTGTTCGCCTCAGACGCCTACCTGGAGAGAACACGATCAGCGAAATTGCCACCATGGTAGATGAAGCGAAATTCTCCAAGCCAAAGATACAAGAACTTGCGGACCGTGTTGCATCGTACTTCGTCCCAGTGGTAGTCGTCCTGACTCTAATCACATTTGCAATATGGGTGGCCATCGGCAGGGCAGTTCGAAATCAGACTGGAGGAACCGCTGTTGTCCAGGCCATTACTTACGCTATATCGGTACTAATTGTTTCTTGCCCCTGTGCAATTGGACTGGCAGTTCCAATGGTCGTTGTTATCGCTGGTGGCGTTGGTGCGAGATTCGGTGTTGTTTTCAAATTAGCTGAAACCATCGAGATTGCCCGAAAGGTCTCTCATGTAATCTTTGATAAGACTGGAACATTGACCATGGGCGAATTGTCTGTCGCCGCTGAAGAATATTTGACCGAGCCTGGAAATTCCTCAGCTGCTGCTCTCGTCCTTGGCCTCACAATCAACAGCAAACATCCTGTTTCAGCTGCTGTCGCCGCACACTTGATGGCGCAAGGAATCGAACCCGCTGTCGTGGACGAGGTCAGATCAGTCACAGGTAGTGGAATGGAAGGCGTCTGGGGGAAGGGCAATCTCCGCCTTCGGGGAGGAAACTCGAGATGGCTTGCAGTCCAAGACAACCCGAAAGTCTCCATCCTTCTATTACAGGGGCGAACTGTCTTTTGTGTCACCCTCGGCCAGGACCTTATCGCAGTCTACGGACTCCATGACTCTCTTCGATCAGACGCCAAAGCCACTGTTGATGAACTTCAGACTCGTGGTATCGCCGTCTCTATTGTCAGTGGTGACGATGAGGGTGCAGTTCAGCGAATTGGCAGCGAACTCGGGATCAATCCCTCTCGTGTTAAGTCACGGTGCTCCCCTGGTGACAAACAGAAGTATATCAAAAATCTCATGGAAGGAAATAAGGACACAATTCTCTTTTGCGGAGATGGGACCAACGACGCCGTAGCCCTCGCCCAAGCCAGTATTGGTCTACACATGAACAGTGGAACTGACGTCGCACAGAGCGCCGCTGATGCTGTCCTCGTCAGACCCGCTCTCGATGGTGTTCTTGTTTTGATTGACCTCTCTCGTGCTGCCTTCCGTCGTATCGTTTTTAACTTCACCTGGTCGTTTGTCTACAACACCATCGCTGTCCTGCTAGCTGCTGGTGCGTTTGTCAATGCGAGAATTCCACCCGAGTATGCTGGTTTGGGAGAGATTGTCAGTGTCTTGCCTGTCATCTTGATTGCATTGCAGTTGAGGTGGTTCAAGAGAAACTAAGCCAGAGGCTGAAATTCCGCCTGACTGATATGAGAATGCTTTTGGAACTTCAGTTGTCAGTTGCTACCTATGCATTGCGAACACCCACGCTCATTTCAAATCCCCCCGCCTGCTTACTTACCGATGGAGAGTTATCTTCGTTCATTTGAATCCCGCAAGTAATTGGTAGTCGAACATTGATTTTCCTATCGCAAATGGCTCTTACATCTTGTTTTGATCGATTCAAGTACAGTCTTATAAGTCTCGAAGTGAGAGTGATCATCATGGGCCCTGTCTACCTCAATCCACAAGATACCACGTAGATAAATATGATAAGCCAGTGCACGCACCCAAGACCCCCGACGACCGACACCTGACTTACCTTGTTAGCTCGTTCAAAGTCGCAATGGCCATCTGAACTACAATTATTTTTGCTTCCTTGTGTGGTTCCATCCAATTTTCATAAACATCTTTCGTACCCCGCACTCGTGCTGTTGAGATATTCAACCTTCCAACAATCCGGTATAGTCCCGAAGTCTCCTCCTTCCTCAAGAGAGCAGCAACATCTGTTTTCCAGAATAGACAGACCACATCACCCAATTGTGCTTCCGGAGGTGCAAGCCCCATCGTTTCTCTATTTCCCAAAAACATTCGGCATCCATCCACGTTCTGCTTTGGGTTCTCCAGGCTTGGCTTATCTAGCTCTTCAGTGTCTTCACATTTTGCTATGTCGAGCATTTCCCGATTGAAGTCTCGTTCGTCACCATTCCAATCAATATTTGTCAGGAATCCTCTGGAGTATCTGGCCTGGGGTTGAAATCCGCACACCTTGCCGGTCTCCTCAGTTGACATTTTGAGCAGACGATCGTAGTAAGTCAACCACCCCTCCTTTCGGCATACCCCTGCTTTCGGCCACCTCGCTTAGCTCACCGCTATACTAACCCTCCCACATTACTTTTAATTATTTTAATTATCCTTTAATAAAATTCTTTAAAACTTAGGAATTAGCTTCTTCACATCATGAAGTCAAAATATACTGAAGACGACGTTCAATATGCTCTAAATGACATCGAAAATGGGGCGTCAGTACGGCAAGCTAGTATAAAGTGGGGTATTCCTAGGAGTACTCTCCAAAGCAGAACATACGGCCACCTCTCCCGTTCAAAAGCTGCCCAACCTTTTCAGAAGCTTTCCCAGGTCCAGGAAGAACGTTTAACAGAGTGGATTCTTGTTCAGGAGAGCTTAAGACTAAGCCCTACTCATGCGCAAATCAAAGCTTTTGCCGGCCGCGTATATATAGGTCAACATAATGCCGTACCTCTTAGAAAACGATGGATGGCTAATTTCCTGCAGCGCAATCCTGTTCTCAAGACTAAGAAGCAATACCGGATCGATTCTGTGCGTGTGAATGGCGCTACCACCGAAATCATTAAGCCTTGGTTCCAAAAGTTGGAAGTGCCGGCCATTAAGCTTATTAAACCTGAAAACCGGTGGAATATGGATGAAGCCGGCATTATGGAAGGCCAGGGGGAGAATGGATTAGTGGTTGGGAGTGCCCAGAACCGGTTTATTTAGAAGAAACAGCCTGGGGGGAGAACTTGGACCTCGTTTATTGAGTGCATTTCCGTATTGGGCCATGCTCTCCTGCCACTTGTCATTTATAAGGGGAAATTAGTGCAGTAACAGTGGTTCAACTTGGAATTGAATGACTATAAGGGTTGGAAGTTTCACGCAACGGATAATGGGTGGACTACTGATGCCACTGCTTTAGAATGGCTATTGATAGTATTCATTCCTCAGTCGGCGCCACGTGACCCAAAAGACCACCGTCTCCTTATTCTAGATGGCCATGGGAGCCATAAGACTACAGAATTTATGTGGCAGTGCTTTAAGCACAATATCCACTTAATATTTCTACCTCCTCACACCTCTCATGTGCTCCAACCCTTAGATTTATCGATTTTCTCCCCCCTAAAGCGAGCGTACCGGCATCACTTAGGATTCTTGGCACTTATAAATGATTCTACCCCAATTGGCAAAAGAAACTTCTTAGAGTGTTATAAGAAGGCTCAGAAAGACGCAATAACGGTTACAAATATCAAAGCAGGGTGGTCTGCTGCCGGATTATGGCCCGTTCGCATGGCGAAGCCCCTCATGAACCGATTATTGCTTGAGAATAGCAATAAGCTTGATGCCCAAACCCCAGGAACTTCTAAGAATGTCCAAGCACCCGAGTGGCATAATTCCCAGTCCTTGGCCAAGTTTCAGACCCCTCAAAAAAGTGCAGACATCCGTCAACATGTCAGTCAAATCACGGGACTTGAGACAGTCGACACTTCCACCGCTAGGGTACTTTTCAGAAAGATCTCTAAGAGCATAGAGCAAAAGGACTTTGTTATTATACAGCAAGAGATGAAAATTAAGCAATTAGAGAGAAAGGTAGTGCAGTTGCAACCTAGGAAAAGGCGGAAGGTTAAAGGGTCCCCTAATTCTAAGTTTGTTGGCATTAAGGAGATTATGAGAGTACAAATAGAGGTTAGGGAGCGCCAAAATGTATCATTAGACTCGGAGGATACTACTACTCTTGCCTCTACTTTGTCTCATATAACTATTAATGAATAAAAAAGTTATTAAGGTGCAAAGAGGAGTGGTATAAAATAAGCGAGGTGGCCGAAAGCAGGGGTATGCCGAAAGGAGGGGTGGTTGACTTACGCTTCGTATGCTTCTCTGAGCCATACTGCTCTGGTTGCATCTGGGCAGCATTCATGTATACTGATCTTGAATTTCTTATTCGCGGCACTCGACGACATCATCTCCTTATACGTTGGTCCCAGGTGTCGAATCTCGTCAACGAAAGCGCCCGTAGCCTCTACAATGAGGGGCCCGGTGTAGAAGGATGGTGCTTCTGGTACAGCAGGCGACATCAAACACTTAGAAACCAGCTGGCTGAACCGTACCATCTTCATAGACCTGTCCACCGCATTCCATTCCTGGTCTTTAAAGTGTTGCCTGCGATTGAAAAAGTCAACAACCTCGGCATACAACTGAAACCTGCTTTTCTGGTAGTCCACTTCAATGCTCTCCAGCAGGCAATCAGACGCAAATCCCAATAGCCCATAGATTTTATCCCTGGCCTCCGCACATTCGGCTTCCTGGAAATCTTCCAGAAGAGTCTCCAGGTGATTCGAATTAAAATTCCGAGTCATCCGTTTGCTACGAAGCTTTTGGATCAAGAGAGCTCCGGGGTACACCGTGAGGAAACTTGGAGATTGTTTTTCTAGACACAGTTCCTCGATGAAGTCTTCCCATTCCAAGGACTGGCGACTGATATGCACCACCAAACTCCTCGCGAGACCGATCTCCTGGATAATCCAAAGTCGACGCCAGTACGGATTCTCGCACACCCAACGTCTCAAAACAGTGTACCACTCCATCCAATTGCCGCGATCTTTCTTATTGCTCCCCTTGGTGAGAGTCCACGGCGGGTTCTCAGCAGGGTACTTTCCGAGCCAGATCAGCACAGTCTCCGCACGCGTATAGATATAATCCATCAACCTGATCTGGTACTCTTTATCCTCTTGACTGCTCTGATCAATACACAACGCATCGATCCACAGCTTCCGCGGCTCTTCCCTTCGCAGATAAGCCAGCGCCCAGTACAGATTGTCGCGAACGGGCACTTCGATATCGTTGATGAAGATGGTGTGTGGTGTCGTCGCTTCGCCCCATGTGTATGACAGAGCCTCATACTCCGGCTTGTCTCCGAATGCGACGGGAGATAAGGTGCAGCATATAATTAGGCTGCTGGGGTCACGTGGTAGTAATGCTAATACACGGATGCTATCTACATCTCTACGTAGCGGTTCGTAGATGAAAGGTGCGAGTGACTGTGGTTGTTCAGGCGCAGGTTCCTCGGAAGATGTGCGTCCCTCGGCAGGAGTTGAGAGAGTGATGTCTTTTGAGCTGCTTCTTTTCGGATCGTGGACCTCAGATGGATCGGGTGAGAGTTTCCTCCTCCTTCTTGTTGGGAGTTGGATGGGAGGCTGTTCAACCTGTTCCTGGGTTGGGACGCTGGGAATCTCAGCTGAAACTGCCTTCGCCCTTCGTTTCTTCTTGACCATCTTGATGTCGCTCAAAGAGTAGTGTTGGATTGTCCTTAGGCTGTGGGTTGATATGACTCAACAGGTACTCTGATCCTCAAAGTGAGGCTCGCAGGTAAGGCTCCAGGTGTGGTGCCGAGGGCCAAGACGGGGATCTTGAAGATGATGACGCAGCCTCTAGAGAGTCTGTAGCAGAGACGAACACAACTCATACAAATTTAACTAATAAGAGTGTTGTTGCTAAGATGAGGCTAAGGTCTGAGACCCGACAATGTATTTTTTTGACGTCGAAAAAGTTGGAGTTGAATCAGGCTGGATGTGAGTGAGGCTGGGCTCGCTTGTGGCTCGGAGCTGAATGCTGGTGTGCGAATTGGGATATCTGATCAGCTGATGTGGAAATTGTTTGAAGTCTTGCCGAGAGTCCAGAGTCCACATCGATTGAAAGCTCACATCAAATTTCTTATCCAAAGGTAATGTTGTTGGCTAAATTCATCTTATACATGGTTCAAACTTTGGCCTAAGTTTGATGTACAGCTCTTCAAGGGATGTCAGGAAGATGGCGTCTTCCCATGGCTTTCCATCCATCAATTGGATTAAATTAGGTGTAGGTGAAAATCATAGTTCTTCTGCTCTCATTTTGGTAGCTAACGACTCCATCGGAACTTAAGAAGTGGGAGTACTGCTCATATAACTATTTTGAATCTGCAAGTGACGGCTACTTACTGAATATACACAAAACTTGGACACCTGCCCAAAACCAATCCTCCCCAGAACAAGCGTCTTTAGATTTAGTAGTTTTGTGGTATTATGAAAACCCGAGTAGCTGGGAAAATAGCAAAGCTGGTTTAGATGTCACGTCGACTTTAGAATTTTGGTCCTAGTTGAAGGATAGCCTGCCAACGGAAAAGTTGCGTTAAAACTATGAGATTAAAATGAGAACTAAACCTCCTTCTTCTATCTTGATGCCCACCATGCCCCAATTATGGAGTAATTGCAGAAATCAAAAGCATTCTAATTGTCCACGTGACTTTGGTCAGCTCACCTCTTCCACGTGGTGTCCCGTCTCCTGCATCTCACTTTCTGCATGTCTCACTTCCATCGCGTCTCACCCAAGTCAAACCCATCATCGGCGACCACATCAAACACGCTCAAATGACAAAAACACAAAACAAATCCCCGACATCTATCCTTCATCCCATCTGATGCTCATCGCGATGACAGGTCCAGATCGTACTCATGCCACTACTACTATGCAAGGCAAGATGGACATCGGCGACCAAAACCCGACGCCACGGAGGCGTAAACCAAGCCCAGTCGCACGTCATTCGCCGACGCCCAAATGCAACAAAGAACCTCAAAGAGGATAAGGTCGTAATTAGGCCGAGGAGCTGAAAGAAATGAGGGAAACTCGAGAGGGGACAACTTTATTTCCACGTTGCTGAGATTCTTCATCGCTGGCTGCGTTGCTCCTTCCGCGAATCATTCTGGACAGACGGACGACTCATTATTAATCTCGCTACGAGTATTTGTATTGATATTGATAGTCACTCGTTCACAACCCTTTTAGCCCACGGCATCACTTGTTTCAATTGCTTCCTGCAGTCAGCAACTACCTTGCCTTGCCCGGTCGTGTCTTGTACCTGCGCATACAAGGATAGCTGAAAGATACATCCCTACCGCCTCTCAAGCCACATACATAATACGGAGAGAGACCACACTCACGCGCATCGCGACCCAGGAGCCAGGGATCTGGAAACGAGCGAGACAGTGAGCGAGCGATATGGCGACGATGATCAAATCCGTGCTCTCGGGCTCGATATTCGGCGCGGCTCTCATTGGCGCTGGCGTCTACTCACCTTCAGTTATCATCGGCCAGATGCAGTTGAGTGATTTCCATATGCTGAAGACCTTCCTGGCGGCAAGTGCAAGCAGCGCGTAAGTTTCTTTTCCCGCTCTGGTATCTGAAAGCGAAGAGAAAAGTAGAGAAGAGAAGTGAAGGAACAAGAATCACAGCTGACACATCTACAGCATCGCCATCATCCTAGCGAACAAATACAATATCTCATCGTGCAAACCTCGCACACCTACAACTCTCAACCTCTTCAGTGCCTACGATGGAAATATTATCGGCGGAGCTTTGCTTGGTTTTGGCTTGTCTCTCACCGGTGCATGTCCTGGTACTCTCATCCCTCAACTCACCACTGGCGTCCCATCAGGTCCACTCGTCCTGTTCGGTGGGCTGGTGGGCGGGATCATCTACTCGCGATTCGGCAAGCCTTTACTAGGGAAAGTACAAGACAAAACCCTGATTGAAAAGCCAACTGTTTTCCAAGCTCTTGAATTTAAACAGGGAAATGCGACGGCTGTGTATGAAGCGATGTGCCTGGGGATGATAGGGAGTCTCACGCACTACTTCCCCGATAAAGTTGATCTACTCGCGCCATCTATCGTCGGCGGTCTCCTTATAGGCTTCAGCCAAGTCTCGAGTCTGTTCTTGACAGGCGGCACGTTGGGAATCTCATCCGCTTACGAACAACTCGGAGATCTCTTCTGGTGGGCCGAAGAATCCCTCCTCGAAGGCAGGAAAGCGCCAAGACCGAGCATCAAATCCACAGCATTCGCGGTAGGAACCGTCCTAGGCAGCTGGGGTCTGTTCAAATACCTGGACCTTCCTACACCGTCTTCAACCTTCCATATCGGTCCCGCGAGAGCAGTTCTCGGTGGTATCCTGCTCACTTTCGGATCGAGGATTGCGGGGGGTTGCACGAGTGGGCATGGGATTAGTGGGATGTCGCAGTTGTCCATCTCGAGTATTATTACGGTGGCGGCTATGTTTGGGGGTGGGGTTGCTTTGACTGCGTTTATGAAGTAGGATGGGATAGGATAGGATAGGATAGTGCTGCGATGATGAATTTCCTTGGATTCTGGCGCTTGGTGTGGTTGTTGAGATACCCCTTCCCTTGTCTTGTGTGCTAGGATGGCGTTACTTGAATACAAATTTACGATCACAACTCTATAGCTTTATCACACTGCCTTAGGTCCATTTGAGTTCAGTCCTAGCAAATTCTGGCATTTACTTCGAAATACTAAAGTCTAATTATCTCGCATGTACTCCTCTCACCCACACCAGCACTAGCCCCTAACTCACTGCCTGTCTTTATACCCGTACTGCTTATATCCCCTCTCAGGCCTATTCCCAGTCTTGCAGCGATCGCAGTCCTTGCTTGCTACTACCGTCGGGAATTCCTGCATCGGATAACACTCCCGACCGACCTGATAGGACCGCCAACATCGGGTCCATCGCTCTCTTTTGACCCAGTTGCAAACGCGGCATGCCGTGACGTGATGGTCACACATTTGTTTAGTGGGTTTGGAATTTATTGCTGCTGTGATTTTTTGGGGTATGTTTGTGTTTGATTTTAATTGAGGATTTGTGGTTGATTATTTTTGGGGGGAGGGAGGAGGGGTGAAGTCTGTTGTCCAGGTTGCTTTATAGATCGGGGTGACTGAGAATAAAGGTCTTTGTTCAAAATGTTGACTCTTTTGTTTTTATATCATTGTTGTATTCACAGATTTGAAAGGGAATGAACGGAGAGGCCTGACTCGCACCTTGATTCATGGGAAGTCAGCCATGACTCCCTAGGTATGTCAATAGAAGTTAAGCGAACTAGTTTAGAAAATGAAGTCAATAATACTGTAGTGATGAATAGAATTATCCCTTCGGTTTCTGGGTTTCTAAAAATAATTTTTGTTTTCTTCCTCAATTAGTAACGACTAGATACCAGGCCACGAGACAAGTGTTGAGAATGGCGGGCATGAATTACCGCCGGGCCAAGAATGCAGAATGCCTCGATACAATTTGCATTTGTCCTGCATGTCTAATTGATGGGTCTCTGACTTCATACCCTAAGCACTCTTCTCTCCTCCGTACGAAACACCACACCATCAAACCTCCCAGAGTCAACAACAAAAGTCCACGTGACAGCTCACGTGGACTCAAGCCAAAGTCTTGGCCCAACCAAGCTTAGCGCTTCACCCTCACTTCCTTCCTCCATCTCCATTCCAGAACCGCATCTTCTCATAATTCCACTGGATACTCACAAATCCCAATTGAAAATCTCAACCCAAAAAGTTTCGCACTTTTCAGTATCTCTCTTCTGACGTCACAGCCCTTGAAACTCCGCCTCAGCTGCGCCTACACGTGGCGGGGTCGTTCAGCCGTCAACAAAGACCTTGATACACGGCTCGGATTCACCGGACCTCTACAAAATTTCAGTTCGTCTCTCACATCATCAACCCCGATATCTCGAAAATGGCTTCTGAAGATGTCTTCTCGGCAGAGGAGAGAGTCACCTACACAACTGGAGACTTGTCCTCACCGCCTGATCTCCGTTTGCTGCATTTCAATGATGGCGAGTTGTCCCTTTCCCGAACGAGATATTTTGATGTTAATGTTCTATTGGAATATAGTCTATCATATTGATGCCTCTTCTGCTGAGCCTGTGGGTGGAATTGCTCGGTTCAAGACTCTGTGCAATGAGTATCGTGATGGGGAGAAGTTCAAGGGCCAACCGGACCTGCTTACCTTCTTCTCTGGAGATGCTTTTAATCCCAGTTTGGAGAGTAGCGTGACGAAAGGTACGTGAAGAGGAATTTCTTGTTGCAGGCTGGATAAGTTTAATGTGATTTGAATAGGAAGCCATATGGTGCCGGTTCTGAATGGTATTGGAACTGATGTAGCTTGCGTGGGAGTAAGTAGGAAGTCAATTGGAATTAGAAAGTGCTCTACTGATTGATGCCTCAGAATCATGACTTGGACTTTGGTGTACGGCAATTCAGACATCTCGCTGGCCAATGCAAATTTCCGTGGCTTCTTGCGAATGTCACAGGCAAGTCTTGGCATCCTATGGAGCATGAGAATCTCAACTCACTATGTAATAGACCCAGCTCTGGGAGAAGATGTTCCTCTTGGAAACTCAAAGAAAACACACATGCTGACATCATCAAATGGCATCAAAATCGGTGTCATCGGACTCGTCGAACGAGAGTGGCTCGACACAATCAACTCGCTACCACCTGACCTTGTCTACAAGTCCGTCTCAGCAGTAGCTAAAGAGCTAGTACCCGGTTTACGAGCTCAAGGAGCCGAGATAATCGTCGCCGTAACCCACCAAAGAGAACCAAATGACAACAAACTCGCGGAAAAGATACCCGACGGCCTCATCGACATCGTACTCGGAGGTCACGACCACTAC
This sequence comes from Leptodontidium sp. 2 PMI_412, assembly GCA_021432625.1. Taxonomy (NCBI): domain Eukaryota; kingdom Fungi; phylum Ascomycota; class Leotiomycetes; order Helotiales; family Leptodontidiaceae; genus Leptodontidium; species Leptodontidium sp. 2 PMI_412. The sequence goes on from MU270432.1 coordinate 58,478, forward strand.
TACAACCACAGCATCATCAACGGCACGCATGTTCTTCGCTCAGGAAGCGACTTCAAACAGTTGAGCTATATCGAAGTACGACGGCAAGGAGGCAGCAGCAAGAAATGGAACTTCCGCATCATCCGCCGGGATGCCATGTCCAGCATCACAGAGGATACTGAGACTCTCAAACTGACCGAAAAGCTCACCACTTCTCTCAAAGCTAAGTTAGGCAAACCACTGGGCTACACGATGTCCCCTCTTGATGCACGCTTCACTACCGTCCGTCTGAAGGAATCCAACATGGGAAATTTCATCTGCGATCTCATGCGAACCCATTACGGCGGTGACTGCTGTCTCATAGCATCCGGTACCATCCGCGGCGATCAGATATACCCACCGGGCGTCTTGAAAGCAAAAGACATCATGAACTGCTTCCCCTTCGAAGACCCGTGTGTCGTTCTCAAAGTCAACGGCCAAGCCATTCTCGACGCAATAGAGAACTCCGTCTCCCTCTACCCCGCACTCGAAGGTCGTTTCCCGCAAGTCTCAAAGATCGAGTTTGAGTTCGATCCCAGCGGCCCGGCAAACTCACGGGTTCGCTGGGTCAATATTGCTGGTCAGCCACTGGATAAGGAGAAGTTGTATGTTCTGGTCACGAGAGGATATATGGGGAGAGGTAAAGATGGTTTTGACTCCCTACTTGTCAAGTCTGAAGGAGGAGATGCGGAAGAGATAGTCTCAGAAGAAAATGGGATCTTGATCAGCATGATCATCAGACAGTATTTCATGAGTCTCAAGATCCTCGGGAAGTGGAAGAACTGGGGCAAGGGCATGGACAGACATTGGAAAGGCATCCAAGATTCCATGCACGATGTCCATCCAGTCGTCGACCCGAGCAAATCTAACAAGACCGAGAATCACCATCACGGCACACTCGATGATTCGGACGACGACTCAGACGATGCGAATGCAGGGCTGGCTAAACATGACGCTGCTGATGAAACGGATAGACAGGAGCGCCAGATTCAACTCGCGAGGAAGGTTACCAGGAAGTGGAGACGGCTTGCGGGATTGAAGGGTTCGTCAGAATGTTGTGATGCCATTCAGGAGTTTAGTGTTGATTGGACGAGAGTGAGTTTCCTTCCTATTGCTGGTGAATATGATTTCGAGAGGGCTTACTGACTTTTGACAGGCTATTGCACCGCGGTTGGAAGGGAGGATTAAAATCGTTTCTATGGGGGGACATGCGGACGGGAAGTAAGATGAGATTGGGGGGACTAAGCCCAGGAAACATATGCTGGGCCTGGAATGGAAGTCAGGGTAGACAAAATAAGATTGCCACGAGCATCATATCTCGGGGCGCTGATGTTATTTTGAAATGAAAATACAGGTCATAAAATCCAGAATGCAACTGTAACCCAACTGGCCCACACGATTGCTTGTGCGTCCCATCTAACACCTGAGATTCTCTTATCCAGCATGGAGTACGTACAGGCCGGGATACCTGTACTAAGACCTCCTAAGAGAGGTTGAGGCAGACGAATTAACCAGGCTGATGTTTTCGAAGTGGAAAGCAGGGATGACAAGATTCTAAAAAGAATTTTTCAAGTGTGCTTGTGCCGGACTGGAGAATCATGTTTATCGTAACAGACAAGTTCTCGGTGAATTAATCCAATCTCGTGAATAGTACAAGCCATCTCGGCTAACGAGAGCAGTTTCTCGGTTTCTCTAGGCAGGTATATATTGTTCGCGAAGTGACCCGTCCCCACGAAAACGACATCACGCTCCACGAAGTTCGAGTCCCGTACCATCAGAAAAAATCCAGACCGCAACAACAAAACGACAAAAAGAGAGACCCAAATCCGAGCTGGCAATCACCCCTCCTCCATACTTTCTTCTACATCCTCGAGAAGACGACAAACACATCATATCAAACACCTAGGACTCCCTGCACCTTGTCACCAACAAGCCAACCGACTTAGTCATGTGCGTCGAGACAGTACGCCAGTACACTTGCGGCTGCGAAGAACTCGAGGAGGTTATCTTCTGCGAGTTCCTCCTCCAACCAGGAAAGGGCCACTATGCCAACGGTCAGAAAACTGGACTTGATATCGTCCCAGTCGAAATGTACCAGGAATGCGAGGAATGCGCTGCGTTGGCTGAGAAGTTGATGATCGCCCAAGCTAAGGCTGCGAGTATGAAGGGGGGTGGAAGCAATGGCACAGATGGGAAGACCGAGACTGCAGGTGCAGGTGCAACAAAGGCTGTGACTAGCAATGAGGGTGGTGGTGAGGAGGGTGCCAGAGGTTGGGGACAGGCTGTGGCTCGGCATGGAGGGCGGGATGAGTGGTAGAGGACTGGCGGGTGGGTGAGAGATAGAGATCAAGGATGATTGCCATACCTCGTTGTATATTCAGGAAAAAGCTTGCATGCTGGCTTTTTGGCAGCCGACTAGAGAGAGACTAATCAAAAATGTATCCTCACGTAGTTCTGTACTCTCATGAACTTTTCGGGCTGATGATTGTTGTGTGGTGGTTGAATGCGCTTTGTGGCCACAGTTCGAAACAATTATTTGCTTTGTTTAGTGTCATCAGATGCTAATCGTATCATATAGCACTTACATCGCAGTCCTCTGGGTTCATTTATATCTTCATGACATTCTTGCTTTTATGGCTCCTTTTGTCCTTGAAATTGAGGTACAGATTGAAGACAGCCACTAGAATCCAGATCCCCTCGACTTCAGCATGTCAAACTTCAAGTAGTTAACCGGCAACGACTATATCTAATGTAGTCAAATATTGCAGCTTTCCCGTAAGTATCTACAACAAGCCAACAAAGAAAGCAGCCTGTCCCAAGTTTTCTTTGCCTATTGGGGCCAAATGGAGCGGTTTGTCGTTGGCGGAATGTCAACATGACGGCATAAGCGAAGCGATTTTTGGGGCCACCTTCGGTGGATAATGATTGCCATTGAGCGCAGCCGTAGAGGAAATAGCACATGAGATCAGGGCTAAGCGGTTTCAATTTAGTGTCTCGCTGGTTTGTGAACATTGTTAGAGCTCGGCTCGTCTGTACTCGTGAAGTGGACAACCCCCCACCCCCGCAAAGAAGAAATCATGAGCTACCCGGCCCGGCACAACTGACCAACATGAATAGACAATAATCATGACCACAAATTCCAGAAGGCAATGCTAGTGGTACAATACACGCTTGTAGGATATATTAGCTTGATCATGTTCCAGAACTAGCATTCCTCATCTGATCTCGTAACTACACACTTCTTTAGCGGAAAGCTCAGTAGTAGCAGGAAGTTTAAGGCTCAAGGATACAGCCACAGTAATCAGCAGACCCAGCACATTTGTGTCGGCAATTGTTAACGGCTCCCATCAAATAATTCTCTCGTTGGAACCCGCGGCGATTTGACTATGGATGCGGGGTATTTTCTGACGGGCCGTGGTTGTCGAGGTGGCTGGACATGACAACCGAGAGCCGAACCAATCAACATCGGAACTGTCAGTGCCACCAAGTGCCATGGTCTGCTAATCTAGAGCGATTGCCCCTCGAGAAGCTGAGAAGTATTTCTCCTACAATAAATCTTGTTCCCCTCCACTCTTGTGAACCAACTGAAACCAAAAATAGAAAAAGAACAAAAACCATATCATATATACCAGATCCTCCACAAACCGCGAAGATGAGTCCTTCTGCAACAAACGGTCATGGTGCCAATGGAGCTTCGTCAAAGGTCACACCTTTGTCATGGGACACATTCTCCAACACCATCAATGGGAAGGCGGACAATGGGAAGAATACTCGCCACGGCATCAACCCTGCCACCGAGGAGAACAGCTCAACCGTACCTGTAGCTACCCAGGACGATGTCGACAGAGCTATGGTTGCTGCTCAGAAGGCATTCAAGACTTGGGCCGCGGTTCCATATGCAGAGCGCCAGAAGGCTGTGCGTGCTTTTGCAGATGCTCTCGAAGCCGAGAAGGACGGATTTTCAAAGCTGCTTACTAAGGAGCAAGGAAAGCCGGTAAAGCGTTTATTTTCTCAGGTACTGTATTATTGTGCATCGTGCTGAATCACCATAGATCATGTTCGCACAGATGGAGATTGATGCGGCTGTGTCTTGGCTTCGAGGAGCCGCAAGCCACGAACTTCCTGAAGAGCGACTAGAGGATGACGAGAAGACCATCCTCGTTCGATATACTCCACTCGGAGTAGCCGTGGGTATTGTCCCGTGGAACTTCCCTATTGTGCTTGCATGTGGCAAGATCGGAATGTCTATCGTAACTGGTAACCCAATTATCATCAAGCCATCTCCATTCACTCCAGCCGGAGGTTTGAAATTAGTCGAGTTGGGTCAGCAGTTCTTCCCGCCCGGCGTCCTTCAGGGTCTTTCTGGAGATGACAATCTCGGCATTTGGCTTACTGAACATCCTACTCCCGCAAAGATCAGTTTCACTGGCTCGACTGAGACAGGCAAAAAGGTCATGGCGTCTGCAAGCAAGACTTTGAAGCGTGTGACTCTCGAGCTTGGTGGGAAGGATCCTGCTATCATTTTGGATGATGTCAACATTGAGGAAGTTGCCGCGAAGGTATAGATCAACACTAAGGCGAAGAATGACTGCTGATCATACCAACAGATTGCCACTTATGCATTCTTGAATTCCGGCCAGGTAAAGCACACGCGTTTTTGAGACAAGTTTCAGCACAGTAACGTGAAATAGATCTGTATCGCCATCAAACGAATCTACGTCCACGAGAAAATCATCGACGAGTTCCGAGATGCTATGGTCAGGTACACAAAGACTCTCAAGCTCGGAGAAGGAAATGAGGAAGGAGTGTTCCTAGGCCCGATTCAGAACAAGATGCAATACGACCGAGTCAAGGGCTTCTTCCAAGAAGCCGAAAGCGAGAAGATGAATATTGCAGTGGGAGGAGTTAACCCGACTGGAAAGGGCTACTTCATCACGCCCACGATCGTCGATCGACCAGCCGAGAATTCTAGACTTGTCGTCGAAGAACCATTCGGTAAGTCTGGCCTATCGCATTTCATTAACTTGCTTGAGTGCTGACGCGATTGCTAGGTCCCATCGTCCCACTCCTGAGCTTCAGCACCGACGACGAAGCTATTGAAAAGGCCAACAACACGTTCTATGGTCTTGGAGGATCAATCTGGTCCTCCAACCTTGAGCGTGCAAACAAGATGGCTCTCAAAATTGAGGCTGGCACCGTATGGGTAAACACTCACACTGACTTAGATCCTCGTGTGCCATTCGGTGGTCACAAGCATTCTGGAATGGGCGCTGAGAACGGAGTGGCAGGACTCAAATCCTACTGCAACTCGCAGACTCTGTTCCTGAGGAAGAAGTGAGGTGGAATAGCGTGACTGAGACACTCTTATTTTTCTGACCAGGCAATGGGTTTGAACTTGTAGCTTATCTGTAGCTTTCATTTTAGCATTTTCAAAGTACTGTTGGCCTGGACCTAATAAGTAAACAAATGTTCGTCGGCTACGGATTTGTGGATGTCGTACTTTCCACAGTGGTAGCTGTCGTCAACAGGCGTCTAATTCGCGCCCGATTGCCGCATTGCCGCTTGTCGACCTCCCTATATCGAACAAAATCATAGTGTACTACTTTCTGATATTGTTAATGGCTTCAGTAGGTTGCAGGCCCGGAATCTGCAGGTATTGTGCTTGTGAGTATCTCTTTCAACGACGACGTCCACCACGATCAACACCTCCAACGCCTTGCGGGCCTTCGTGCTGTCACGATTTCGGTCCGCCCAGCTCTATCCTCAGTGGCCAGCCTCTCCGATGCATCGGTATCCCATTTCTTCGGTACGAACTCCTCGTCAACGACTTCTTTGAGACGGATTGCCATGACAGGGTTTGAACTGCTCGTGGCGCTCGGGTTATCTGCACGGCTTGACAGACCAGGACGCGGAGGATTTCTACCTCTACTTGAGTAGTTAGGGAACTTCAAGGCCTAGGTAATTAGGTGTGAGGTATTGCGGGTGGGTGGGATGGGACATTCGGAATGCGCTGATGAGCGCGAGGCAGCCGGGGAGTTACAAGAAGATCACTGAAGGAGGCCTCCGTTTTCTTGACTGAGTAGAATGTCTGTCCAGAGTTGAGCCTCGCCCAGATTCAGTCCTGGAAACTCTCATTCACTGCGGAAGTCTCCGAAATCTGAAAGCTAATACTAAAACCTTACAAGTCTCGCTCGATCCAGCTTAGTTGCCTCGAAATCGGAAGTTAGCCTATTCGAACTCCAGAAACTGTTGCGGTTGTCCTAGTCCTCTCCCTTCCTAGCACTTGATTAAAACACAACGCTGCTTCCCCGCATCCCCGCATTCACAATTTGTTTTCTCGTCAATTGAGGCAGTTGGGCTTTTCCCAACTGTTTCTGTACGTAATTCTAATATCTTCCCATTTCTCAGCTGCCATATTCTACCTAGCCGAGGTGGTCCCCGGCCGCGCGAGCCGTTGAAGGAGCTATACATGTTTCCTTGATTACGCAAAAAGAGAGGCAAAAAACCTTGGCAATTCGTCCAAAGCCGTTTGTGGCCGCTATTTCTCGGCTGTAACTTGTAAGAGCAAGTCAACTTCTCATTCCTCTCTTCGGACACCTCGGTTCGCCTCTTGTTGACTTTCACGGCTCTGTCATGAGATGCATCACTTCACATACGCACAAATGCTCACAATTGAGCATGTTTTTCGAGATTGGATGATGTTGGTCAGATCGCCGGATTTTAGACGGTTTTCAGAACAACTCGAGGAATCACACCCACTCACCTGATTTTCTCTTCCGTCAAGGAAAGGAAGCGGTCTTCCATGCCCAGGCGCGATGCCAACTCGAGAACATCGCCAAGCAGCCAAGCGCTCCAAGACAGGAAGATAGGCATGCCACGACCCCCACAAAGCTTGCTGACACCTCATCTCCTTCCCACTTCATCTTCGCTCACCACAGCGGCTCAGAAACAATAGAAACATGCCATGACAGATCACGGAATGTGCGCAGCGTGACAGCCTGACAGGCACGTCTCGAACGCGAGAATACGACATTTTAATTCCTTCCCAACAAATGCCTATGGGTACCTTTACGAGACGGACTTTCCACACTCAGGGACCAGGATCGCTATGTCAGCCAATGATTCTGGGGTGGCATCACGCAATTGCCGACGCCCCAGAAGACCCGTTCAGTTATTTTTTTTCCCCTTCCGATTCTCAGGGGGCAGGTATCTCTCATTACAAAGTAGAACATATACTTAGCACTCTGTATCCTCTCGGTACCGGCCATTTTTTTTCTTCCTCAGCAAATGAGATCGGGCTCGGGATCTAACCTCGGTAGTGGATTTGTTCTAGAAGCTTTCGAAATCCAGGGGTTCCGGCTTATGAAACAAAATTTCATGACCATGCATGGGAAGTTTGCTTGTTATCCAGCGCTCAGTTCGACTAGCTCTAGAACAACGGGCCGAATCTTACGAGCTTGAATCCTTGGTCAGGTCATGACAGACAGATAGGCAGGAGCAGGATTGTTACATTTGTGGCGTTCGCGGGATTGTATTTTTGTGGTTGCATCGGATCTCGTTTGACTTCAAGTTCCTCAAGTTGGTACTGCTTTCCAATCGGGCACCGCGAATACCGACCTGCCTCCTCAAGGATGATCTCGGATGCGGCCAAGCTCCCCGATGCCATGCATTGTGCGGCGAGATTCCGGCCGATCGTGGCGGTTGAGGCGTAACGCCCCTCACGGGATTCGGAACTGTTAATTCAACAGGCTCTTGGCAAGGATTTGATATCTCTTCCGGATGTATGGTCGGTCCAGCCGATTCGAAGGGGATCTTACGATCCTTATCAATGATACCCTTCCAAATGCCCGTGTCCAGGGTCCAGAATATTCAAATGTTTACCTCGAATCAAGACGCCCAATCTTATCTGCTGGCCTCGACAGTAAGATGTTTTTACTGTCAAACTCTTCCAGAACATGTCCAGACCTTGGGGAAGCGACTCAAGCGAGGCTGATCGAATGGTGCAATCAACTACTGGAGGCAATTTAGGTTTGGTTCTGACCCGAAGATGACAGCAGCTTAGCTTCAATAGGAAGGAGAGTGTTTCGCATACTCCGAAGCTTTGAGCTAAGACTCGTGCCAACCCAATTAGATGCTTGTTGTTGCTTGTGTGGAACATCGCGGGCACGACGTGATCGACAGCACTAGCTCTGGCTGGTCCAACCTCATCCTAGGAATCACAGCTATCTTTTAGGAAGGTGGGTGTTTCAACCACCAGTTCGAAAGCTTCGAATCTGGATGCTATATTAACCACAGACCTCCTCCGATGCTTCTTCCTGTCGAAACTACTTTGATATCCCAGTCTTGAAGTTCAGCAGAAGTGCTTAACTGACTTTACAATGGGTACGTGAAACTGCTCAATTCTCCTCCTATCAGGCAACTACCAGAAGCAGAATAATTCTAACATATTTCCAGCGGACGCAAAGACAGCCGATGCCCAGTTTACGATCGGCGCAGACAGCCATCTTGCTATGGACCAGCCAGGAGCAATGATCCACGCAGACACCAAAGCCGAGTCTGTCGCTGCTGGAATGGAAGGGGATTACGATGGAAAACCAACTCCTGAAGAACTTGGTACTCTCCGTCGAGTGGCCGGCAAAATTCCATACACCGCATATGTCCTCTGTTTCGCGGAGTTCTGCGAACGTGGATCTTACTATTCATCGGTCGGTGTTATATCGAACTTTGTCAACAGGTCCCTTCCACGTGGCGGAAATGGTTACGGTGCACCACCAAAAGGATCTCAATCGACTGCTGGAGCTTTGGGACTTGGTACGGTCAAGGCAACTGCCGTCAGTCAGTCATTCAAGATGCTTGTCTACTGTCTCCCTGTCATCTTTGGTTACATTGCCGATACATACACTGGTCGATTCAAACTCATCTGCTACGGAGTGGGTGTTTTTGGTGTTGCCCACGCCCTCATGATAGCCTCTGGTGCTCCCTCGCTTCTTCAACACGGACACTCTGCCGCTCCCTACTTGATTTCCTTATATGTGCTTGCTATTGGTGCTGGTAAGTCATATGCAAGTTTGGATGACGGATCGTAACTAATCAACTATTCAGCCATGTTCAAGCCCTGCGTTTCGCCCACCCTTCTCGACCAAATCGAGGAGACAAAACCAACTATCAAGACACTCAAGACTGGAGAGAGAGTCATCATCGACCCCGAGTCTACAACCGAGAGAGTGGTTCTCTGGTTCTATCTTCTCATCAACGTTGGTGGCTTCTTGGGAGTTCCAAGTAGTTACTTGGCAAAGAACGTCGGATGGATGGCCACCTTTGCCTTGCCAATGGGCATCTACGTACCATTGCCATTTGTCCTCTGGTATCTCCACAAGAGACTCACTCTGTATCCGCCAGGAGGAAGTGATCTATTCAACTGCTTCAAGGTCCTCGGCATCTGCCTTAAGAGCAACTTCAAGAGATTCGGTCGCCATGGTTTCTGGGAAGCTGCCAAGCCATCTGTCTTGGCTGCAAACGGCAGCTCCAAGACTGTTCCATGGAACGACCAGTTTGTTGATGACGTTCGCCGTACCTTCCAGGCCACTGGCATGTTCTGTTTCTTTCCAATTCAATATATCAACGATAATGGTCTCGGTATTTCCGCTGATGCCCTGTCAACGATGCTCCGAACCGATGGACAGCCAAACGACCTGATCAGCAACTTCAACTCTTTGTCAATCATTATTATGGCGCCTGTTCTAAACTACCTCCTGTACCCATATCTCCGCTCGAAACACATTCACTTCGGCCCTGTTGCTCGCATCACATTCGGTCTCTTCCTCTCTGCCGTCGGTGCTGTTGGATACACAGTGTTGAACTAGTAAGTTTCCGCATTGCTGAGTCTATACTGAAATAAATGCTAACACAGTACTTTCAGCTACGCTTACAAGATTGGTCCCTGTGGTCACTATGGTTCGAGCAAATCTTGCGTTGATGCAGATGGCAATTCTTTGGTCGCAAACATCAGCGTCTGGTGGATGGCCATTCCATACGCTCTTGGTGGTATCTCTGAGTTATTCGTGAACGTACCAGCTTACGGTCTCGCCTACTCGCGCGCTCCCAAGAACATGCGAAGTCTGGTCACTGCTCTCAACTTGTTCAGCACCGGTATCGCATATGCTCTCGGTCTCGCTTTCGCTGGCATCATCAAGGATCCTTTCTTGACTTGGGATCTGGGTGCGCCTGCGATCATTGGTTTCGTTGCCGCTGCTCTGTTCTATTACCTTTTCAGACACATTGACGAGGAGGAGTATGTTCTCAGCACCAATGACGATTATCATCTCCAGCACCAGTCGGATAGCTCCATTGCTGGCACGGAAATCAACGAGAAGGCGGTCAATGCAGACAGCACAAAGGTTGTTTAGATGAACCCGTGGTTAGAGTGGAAGATATAAGGATTTTAGGATATATCATATGATAATAATAAAAGCCGAGGGTAACATTATTGAACAAACTGGTTTTCTCATGCTGTGATTCATTATTATGAGTGCTGAGCCATCTCAGTGTAATTTTTCGTCGCAAGGTGCAACTTCGATGCGCACCAAGTCTTCTCGAGTTCTGACCTCCCTTCTCAGCTTTATTGATATTACCGACATTCATACTTCCACCATCTCGCATCCACATGCCCCAGTATCTCACGGGAATTGCGACTGAACAACTACCTAGAGATTCGCATCCGAAGGAAGCGCATTGATACCGGTAGTCTGCAGGTTCCCCTCACTCGCAACTGGTTTTACCCCGGATTGCCCGCGCCAAGTGCAAGGAACAGACGAACATCGGCCAACTATTCCCAGATCGATCTAGTGTTGCGAGCTTCGAGGCGCCGCCACGAACCATCTACTTGCTCGATTCTTCCTAGTTTATGGATGTCTCCCGTTAGCAGGACTTACAGCTCCAGAAAATACACCTCGGTGCCTCGCAAGCTTTCCATCGATGCTAGGTCGTCTGATGTTATTTGTTGTCGTCATTGGCATGACAGGTCAAGGATCGAGGACATAAGATGGAGAGCTTTCGCATCATTTTTGTAGTGTGGACAAACTCATCTTGGCTTCATTGTCGGTACAATGGGAATCCGTATGCACATTCTTGGCTTGGCACTGGGTGCAGCGGGCGTCGCCCGAGCTGCTGGTAACTGGACTGTGGGACAGGTTGTTGATACAAGCAGTGGTTCGGTAACCGGTCATGCTGCCTCTGTCAATGCGGAAGTATCTGAGTATTTGGGAATTCCATTCGCACAACCACCAGTCGGCGATCTCAGATGGACGGCACCTCAAGCGTACAAGAGTACAGATGCTATAAATGGCACAGATTATGTATGTTTCTCTTCCGATGATCCAATTTTAGAGAACTCCAATAGCATTGGCCGAGAGTTTCTCACTCAAGCTAACTCTCTGTCAGGGATTCTCTTGTCCAGCTGGTGCTCAAGTTTCCCCAGACTTTGCAGCTATCCAAGCTGCAAACGTTACAAGCAGCGGACTCCAAATTCTCGCCTCCCTTGGACAAATCGGCGACAAATTCAGCGAAGACTGCCTCACGCTGAATATCTGGACCAAACCCCAAGTTGGCGAATCGAAAAAGGCAGTGTTGGTGTGGATATATGGCGGAGGATTCACAACAGGAAACAGTAACAATCCCGCATACAACGGTCAATATATCGCCGAGGATGAAGATGTAGTTCTGGTCTCGTTTAACTACCGCCTGAACGTCTTTGGCTTCCCCGGGTATCTCAACGGAACTAAAAACTTAGGTCTCTTGGACCAACGACTAGCGATTGAGTGGGTACGAGACAACATTGCAAAATTCGGAGGTGATCCTTCGAGAATCACTCTCTTTGGACAGTCTGCTGGAAGTGCTTCCGTGGATTACCACACTTTCGCGTGGGCGGACGATCCGATTGCGCACAGCTTCATCGAGCAGAGTGGTTCGGTTCTTGGACCTGGTGGAGGACTTGGCGCCATTTCAGCGAATACTGCTGCTGGGTATTGGTACGCTGCAGCGACTGTTCTGGATTGCGGTGACAGATCTACGGACCAGGCTGAGCTTCTCGCTTGCATGAAGAGTAAATCGTATAAAGAACTCCTCAAAGCCATTGCGGAGGGTGCGGAGGGTGGTGCGATCGCGACCAGCTTCGGTCCTACAGTCGACGACAAGATTGTCTTCTCCAATTACACACAACTCGCTATTGACGGCAAATTTTCCAAGCTGCCACTCCTGCTCGGCAGTACGGACTACGAAGCTGGTCTCTTCCGCGTATTGGACAGTTTCAGAAATGAGACTAAGTCTGATGCCTACTATGACGCTTTCAACGATCTGGGCTTTGTTTGCCCTGGCGCTCAACGTGCTGCTTATTCGATTGCGAATGATGTCCCGACTTGGCGATACAGGTGGTTTGGTGCGTTCCCAAATACTCAACTCACTACTGTTCCGTATTCCGGAGCATGGCATGCAAGCGAGCTTCCGATCCTGTTCAATAATCCACCGTCTGGAGGAAGCATCCCGAATAATACCGAAGCCGAGATCGCAATCGGGTCGTACATACGTGGAGCTTGGGCGACGTTTGCGAAGAATCCAGTTGATGGACTCAGTTCGTACGAGGGTGGCTGGCCACAATATGTCCCGGGAGAGGATACGCTTATTAGATTGGCGTATCAGAATATGACGGGTGCTAATCTGGCTTTGGGCACGATGTATGATGATGGATGTAAGACAAACTTTGCTGGGGGGAATGGCACTGCGGGGAATTCTACTGGCTCTGGCTCGCCAACGTCGTCTGCCTCTCCTTCATCTGGCAGCTCGGCACCAACCACTGTTGTGACGAGCAGTGCGAACGGTTTGAGCTCTGTGATGCCGGGACTGTTTGTTTTAGTTGGGATGATGGTGATGGCATACTTGTGAGATAGGTGATGAGGTGAATGAAAATGTCAGGTTCAGTAGAATAGCGCATTCCGTAGAAAATTTCACTCGCCAAAATGTACAGTTACCAGCTGCGTATCTGAGAGAACGTCCGTGATATGCATGAATACTGTACAGCAACAATAATATGCTTAGCGAAGAGAAAGGGAGTTGGCGAGGTTGCAAGATCTTTAGCGAGCTACAGGCCGTGATCGCTGAATTTACAGCGTCTACAAAGCCTAGCTTATTTGGAAATTGGAATCGCAAACAGTTATTGCGGAAATAGATAATGGATCTTAATAGTGCCACAGATTAGACGCGGCATTACGAGAGGATGTGAGTAGCAATATGGATACCAAAGTAGTTTAATTGGTACGCACCTGAACAGTCGAGAACCACGACCATCTCTGAGTCTACAGTACTAATCCAACAAGTTTTCTATCCCATGTACAGCATCACCATCCACCAACACACCAAACAACTATTCAAAACATTCCTCAGAATCATGGAGTTAAGAAGCATCTATGATGCTCCAGAAGCGTCAGCTCCCTCTTGCTTGCAGTAATAGTTCCACTCGTCACCACCAATGTGCTTGGCGTTTGATTTGCAGACGATGTTCTCAACGCCGTTGGTGCTCTATATGCCCGTTAGCAGGTGGTTCTATTTCAAGAACAAAAGCTGATGGAGTGAGATGCAAACACACCATAACGCAGTCTGGGCAGGTATCCCATTGATTGGTGCCAGTGTTGCGTGCCTTGTAGCGAGCGCATGCCTTTGCGGTCACATCATCTCTCTGAATGTTGGTTAGCATGTAGCTCGGCAAGGTAGATTTCAAGGTAGGGGACTTGCGTCTTTGGTAGACTCTCCAATTTTGAAGTTCTGGGCTGGGACGATGTCGTAGCACCAAGCGATGTTGTGCAAATTGGCAAGAGCGCTGGTTTGATTGTCAGCTAGATGAAATTGGTGATGGGATCTGCTACAGACTTACCTTGGAGCAGCGGCCAAGATGGCAATGAAGACGGCGGAGAATTGCATCTTGATTGAGATGGTGGACTTGTGTTTGAAAGAATGTGAAGAGTTCAAGTTTGATGTTGTAGAGTGAATGTGGGGGTTGAAGGTGAAGGTGAAGAGTTGAACTAGAGAAGAATGTTGGCCTCTTTATATAGAAAACTGAGCTGTTGACATCTAGCTTAGATTGAGCGAAGTCATCTCATGTTGCTCTGGAGTCTGGTCAAGCATCAAGTTGACATCCGACTCTGTCAACTCCACTGTTCCCCAGAGTGAATATTAAAAGATGGATCTTTCACGACCGGTCGTGACACAGCAATTTCTTCTGAATCAGATTTGAGCGTCTCTCTCACTCCCAAATCCAGGATATCGGTCGGTGATTCAAACACAACACCGGTAGAACTCCACCGTCCAGATCCACGAACCAGGTCACAGGCCTCAATTAAGCTTCGAATCAGATTGGGATAAGGTAGATCTCACAGCCTTTTCTGGAAGGTCCAGAAATTTCATGACAGAAATTAATCTGAACATCTTCACATGGGAGATCAAGGATCCTTGCGAGCTTCTCCCGAACTCAGATCCCTGCCCGCGTTCTCATTCTGATACCTCACGAGTCACGATAAATTGCTCACGTGGGTAGTTAATTGAGATCCGACACCTCGGTGAATCCGCCATCACGATAGTAGTGGGGTCTCGTTAATTTTAAGAGAGCGTGTTGTACCTGACAAGAGAAGGTCCATCCTTCGAGATATCCAGATGGCATGCACTCTCAGATTAGCCTTAAACTAAGTAGATTTACCAACGGTGAAAAGAGGCTGAGGAGAGACGTAAAGTTTGTTTCGTAGCTTAATTGAGACTGCCCAGAGATTTTAAGGTTTGACCAACAAGATGATGAGATAAATCACGAATCGAGAAGGTTTTCAGGCATTGGAATGTCCCCCGCTGCCCTCCCTAATCGCAGACAAAGCCCCCGAAATTTCGGTATTCCCGTGATGGGAAAAGTCCCCTAGAGATCAGATATAAGATTAAGCTACAATCTGAGACAGGATTATTGGACAGTTTCTTTTTAAGGTGGAAGAGACTGATATGTGATGAACGTTGTGAGATGTGAGCGAGGCGCTGCCAGGAGAACAAGATCAAGTAAGTTACTTATAATGAAATGTTTTGATTTCAATCTCTACTCTCCTCACTTGTTTTGCTTTCAAGTGGAGCTTGAGGAGATGTAAAAGATTTCAATCGGCACTGGCACCTTAGTGGTGTATTATCAATTCTCCACGGCCAAGGCTGTAATAGTATAAGCGTTCTCTTAGTCCTCGATTATATCATTTCGGTGCGACATGGGTCCTAAGACACTGGTCTGGTTGACCTCGGATGAGTTGCGAGGCGACAGGCGAGTCAACTACCACCTGGTATTCCAACCCCCGCATAGTGTTCGAGTCACGTTGCTAGTCCCGAATGGCCCCCAGGTACTCGTTAAAGTCTTTTAGTCAAGCCAATGTTTACTATTCAGATTTTCCAAAAATAAAAATAAAGGACCATGTGTGGTAGTTTATTCCTCTTCACATGCACTTTCTAGAAGAGTCGGTGATGCCGTGAACTCAGATTAATCACCTTCCTGGAATGAATGTGTCATCATGACTGTCTGCCATTGTTCAAACATCCGAAACCGCTGAGGCTGGGCAAGATTAATGCCAACGTGACAATGAATCGAGAACAGCCACAGGGTGATAGTAAGATCCAAATTTAGGATTAACTTTCTTCCTGAACTTGAGTCAACATCAGCAACCTCTTACTAGGCACTCAATTTTCATTCTTGGGTAAATCAAGATCAGTCATTGGCAAGTTGATTGAGGGCGACGTATGCTCGCTCAACGGCTCATACAATGAACTGTAGCCATTCCAAGAACTGAAAAGTCATGTCGATTACATTGGGCGTTTCTAATATAGTGGGGTCCAAAGGGATGACGACAGTCAGTTGTGAGAGACACGCTCGATTCAGAGAGGCAGAATCAGTCGAAAACACCTGCAGCGAGCTAGAGTCATTCAACGCAGTCTGTGCTCTATTTGAGGATTGATTATAACGGCGTTTTTCTAGTTGCCATCCTTTTTCAATCGGACAGATCCTGAGTTGAAATTGACACCAACTCACTGCAGAGGGACGACTTGTCTGCTTCAGAAGTAGCTTTTGGCTAGAATCCAGCTAATATTAACGTAACATCTGTTGATCGTCCTTTCCTTCTCCAGATTTAGATCATAGACTCAGGGACGAATCGTTTTGAAGATACCTGCACTTCAGGGATGAGAAAGTGGATCTTAACCACCTCTAATCCAAAACCACACTTGCACAAAAATATATTAGCAGCATGATCTAGTACACGTGTTTTGTTCCAAAAACCTTCTCGAAATCACGGGTGTAATGTTGGGAGTCTTTTTTCTGGAGAGTGTAACGAGCCTACCGCCCAAAGTCCGTGTTTTTAGCGACCTTTTCAGGCTGTGCCACAAACAAGTCATCGAATTCATTATGATACTATTTGATATCCACAAACTAATCAGTCTTCATACTCGTACTAATCGTGAGTATCTAGGTTAGGTTGAGTATGCCATAATTGATTTTTGATTTATAAATGATAAAATCTCGATTCAATTTGCTTGAGGCTTGATTTGTTAGCGAGATGCCCTAAAAACACGGACTTTGGGCGGTAGGCTCGTAAGTAAGTGTTGAGATCTTAAGCGAGATCTTGAAATGCGGGCGGGGTATCGCGGGGTCGAACAAGACACCACAGTGTGCCCAACCATCAGCATTTCAAATAATTAAATATATAAACTATCCCTGGGCATGAAAGTCTTGGTAAGCATCCACCAAAGACAAAAATTTAGTAATGGTTCAGTATGTATAAAGTTCCAACGCCCTTTCTACAATGTCCCAAGCTCGTACCCGTGACGGCATTTCAATGAAAGTCTTGTACCCCAATCAAGGAAGTGAGCCTACCCCGACCCCCTATTGATACTCTAAAGGCATCTAATTACAAACAGCGACAGTATAAAGCAAATTGACAAAAGAAACCATGCTAGACTCTGTCTGGAAATACGACTTGGTGAGTGTACCTCAAAACATCCTTTTAAAGAACCAGACGCGCATGACTTCCAAGTATCGAGACTAGCACGTTAAGAGCCAAGATTCACTCAGATTCCATGTGGTCTTCGAGAGTGATATTTTCTTCAGTAGCATAGACCAAGATTTGGAAGATTTGGAGAGTCCTTGCGATTTCTACTCTTCCCAAGCCACCCCAACAGTTCTCCTATAGCGGAGCGTGAATACCCGAGATAAATTACCCGTATGACTTTGCACTTATATAATTCCTATTTTCCGGGAGAAATGAAAAATACCTGCGGGATAGGATTAAGCTGTAAAATAAAAAGAATTAAAAAAAAGCCGTCACATACTCTTCCGGAGGATTATACAACGTCAAAACCACACTTCCGTAAAAATTCAATGTATAAATTCCACACATGCTTTTCCTGAGTGCCACTGCAAAGACAAGAAAAAGAAGAAGTATAAGGAGCAGAGGCTTCTCTTGTAGTAGGTCTTGGTTTTAGCATGAGCTTTAAGTTATCTTGTACCGATACCTGAAGAAAAATATTCTAAGACCTAGGTAAAGTTTGTGAACCCCCCAGCTATCTCATCATTCAAGTTCTCTCACGCATTTAAATAGGTAGAAACAAAAGAACACTCTTAGAAGTGGCAGTCATGGAAGTGGTGACGACAGAAAAACTGCAGAATGACAACAAGAAAAAGACAAGAAACACAGCTTTACTAACTTTTTCATTTTCACGTTCTATTTACATGTCCGCATGTCATTTGAAGGATGAATAATAAGAAGTATGCGGTGATTCACTGCTCCATCCACGCTTGTATGCTTCCCTTTTGGGGGCAAGGCGGGGTATATTTATATCTCTTCGCCTGAATCTATCTACCCTCCCCGACACTCCTCAAGCATATATTCATTCACTTTCCTACTACTAATCTATATTTAAATCACAAAGTATTAAGCACTGGCCCAACAAATATTCACAGTAGTATTTACAAAGATAAATAGAAATGCAAAAAGTCAGAACGCCAAAGTCGAGTCCAGAACAAGAATACTAACAACCACCCATGTGGATAGCAATGGCCTTAAACATAAACAATAGAACATCAGTAGGTACAATTTAGAACCAACTAATACTCAAAGATCTTTTCAAGCAGAGTCGGGTATAAAGGTTTCGGCGAATCTTTATGGAAGTCATGCTATGTGGTCAAGGAACCCCAAAGCCAAAGTGACCACAAAAGGAGCAAGACTTTGGGAGACCGCACATGCTTTAATAAATGCCAACGTACAGTGTATTGAGGGGCCCTTTTGTATGTCTAGAAACCCCGTATATATGTGCCTCGTGCTGCGTACTGAAAAAGGTACCGCATATTTCAAGTTAGAAAATTCTATCTGACGACAATAAAATAAATGACAGTAAAGCAAGATTTGATAACATTCATTCTTCTCGTTTATTCAATTATTGCCTTGACGCCCCCTCTAAACTCCCTTAAAGTAAGATAATAATAAGAGTCCTGTCGCAGTAAATTACCATGTCCCTCCTCATCCCCACATTCATTTGCAGGAGAAACATGACTAGGCACCTGCACACCTTGCCGAACGTTGTGTCAATCCGGTAATCCATATGGCCATGTTTTAAGATTTAAATACTCATTCATTTGGAAGGAAGATTCACTTCACAAAGAATTTTCAGAGGCTAGAATGTTCGGTATGTTGAGTAATTCAATTCAGTAGACCACCATCAGGATACCCAAATCTAGATTGTGAAGAGAAGGTTATAACATATTCAACTGAGGAAGTCAACTCTACTTCCCAGAAACGAAGACCATCAGCTAGCAAGTAGTGAAATATATTAAGAAGAGCCATTCTAGCTTTCCGAATGAGCAGCCGTCCAATCAAAGCTGCTGGGGCAGTAAAGGGCGAGGAGCAGGTAAGATACCCGCTAGGAAAAGTGACCATCCAAACCACCGCAAACGCATAAATACGCCTGTCCCTATTACCCCAAGCCATAAGAGCATTCACCCAATATGCGTTGCATACATTTACATCTCGTCAAATCTCACCAAGGGGCACGTCGCAGTTGTAGAGGAACGACAGCGAGGTTCAAGTTGACAACACTCCCCATCCCTTTCCAGGACCACATGCCCCGTAGCAGAACGAGCGACCTTCTCTAACATCTAATATTCTCAATCAACAGGTTTACGCATATTTGACATAATATTCTGACCCCCCCCCCCCCCCCCGGGAAACAAAAGAATAAGGAACGCAAAAGTGCAAGAGACACACGTTCGACTCTGTTAGCTGGATAAGCTCTATGTTATGCTCCAAGCTCAGGGTTGGGGTTAACTTTTATATCCGCTTGCAATCATCTCCCTGTTTACTTGACTGCTTGATTTGACACATCATCCTAGACCTGCCTCAATTCAAATTTAATATAATTCACCTCTCTTTTCTTTTTTCTCTTCCTCTTTCTACATCGTAGCGTCCATGAAGTAACCAAGTGTCCTAAAGGTAAACGTCAAATTACAAGAACTTTTCACCACATAACCTCTTTTGCTACCAGGCACTTCACTCTGCGGACAGTATCTAGCCCTCAAGGTGAAGGAAGATAGCTGTTTCTGCAGTCTGTGGTATAATACACATCCTCTCCCTCCCTCTTGTACAACCTAGACGCGAGAAGTGAACAAGACTAGATCGATCACAGGGCGCAAAGTGTTGAGGGACGAGGAAGTTTGACTACGGTAGGAAGAGTTTGGAAAGGCATTTGTATGCACTCTCCGATATACTTGCACTAGGATAGAGAATACAATAGCGCAATGACGAGAGAATACTGACCAAGGATAGGGGGAGTGGGAGAGAACAAGTGACAGCAAACTAGCAGTTGACAAGAACCACACCCCCATTTCCCCGCTTCTCTTCCTCCCGGGTCGCATAAACGTCTCATATTTCCACGTCCTTTAGCGACAAGGCTTTCAGTTTCGCAAAGTTTAATCCTACGATGCCATCGACAGATATGACACTTCTCCAAAATCCAACATCCCGAAATCCAAGGTCCGCAAACCATGGAAAAGCTCCTTGCGCCCATGAGCTCCCTGATTGAAGAGGAAATATCACAGGTGGAGAGGGATATATTTATAGACTTTTCCATCCTCCCATCCTCCCTACGCAAGCTGTCTCTGGTTTAAGCTGTGAATAGTGAATATGCCTAACTTCCCTGAAAAGCTTCAGATATAAGTCTAGTCAAGCACACATCTCTCCCATCCCTCCAAAAGTAAAAAGAGGGGGCAGTATAAAACCCCTTCCTCCTCCTCCCTCCTCCATCTTCATCCATCAATCGCAATCACACTGTTGCGCTCTAGGAAGACATGGAGGTGATACCTTCCGTAAAAAGTCATGGATACATTTGATCTTCGAGCTAACTGCTGTATGAACTCCTGTC
Source organism: Leptodontidium sp. 2 PMI_412 (assembly GCA_021432625.1). Classification (NCBI taxonomy): domain Eukaryota; kingdom Fungi; phylum Ascomycota; class Leotiomycetes; order Helotiales; family Leptodontidiaceae; genus Leptodontidium; species Leptodontidium sp. 2 PMI_412. Next base: position 78,965 of record MU270432.1, read on the forward strand.
TGTTAAGGTAAGTCTTTAATTTTAAGAGAAAACAAGAAGCTGCGTCAGAGTGAGTAGGTCTGGTATAAGTACAGATACGAAATCTAATTGACCAAAAATCTGCGAGGGAATGACAGTCACTAATCTCCCTGATAACAACAGGAACAAGAGCAACAACAAGAACAAAATAAATAATATCCACACGTTCCACACACATCCCATACCGTCCAACAATATGAAGGCCACCAACAATTCCAACCGAACCCAACCTCCCTTTCAAATCCACACCTAAACAACCAACCCCCGCCCCCCCCATTCTTCCCGCACAACGCACTCCATCGGTTCCATTCACTTGCAAAATCAAAAGGTCAGAAAAACATTACCGAATTCCGAGTCCCGATATCATTTCTCCTCCTCACAGAACCCATCCTAATCCACTTCAATACAAAGGTCTCACAATCTCTAGAAGCAGTGGAAGCAAATAAACAAAAAAGGTAGATAGATACATACAGAAAGAAGAAAAGAACAAAATGCGTCCATTTCACAAGGTCAGCAGGGGGGTTCTATCCCGTAGTTTGACCTTTTGACTCTAACTCAAACTTCTAAACCACCAGGTTTGACCTCAGGAAATAAATAGTAAGTATGGTTTGACCATTAGCCTCGCAAGGGAAGGGCTTGGAAATTCGTAAGATTACTTTCGTGAGCGTTGGGGGGTTGGGGGGGGGGGGGTTAAAGGCAGGAGAGAGGAGAGAAAGGCAAAGGTTCGACTTGGAGAACATCAGTCAGTAGTGCGTATGTAAAGGGAGATAAATAGATGGGCAGTGGAGAATGAGTGGAGAGAGAGAGAGAGAGAGAGAGAGAGAGAGAGAGAGGTGTTACAAATACAAAGCACAGTTGAAAAGAAAGTAAGTAGCGTCCAAAGTATCTAAGATGGAGAGAAAAAAATTTATGACTTTTGAATTTTTGATTTCTACTTCTGCTTCTCTTCTTTTCCAGATTTATCAACACAAACGACGACAGCGGTGGGGTGGATTTTCAACAAACCCCTCAACCACCTATGTATGCATGCAATGTCCCAATCCGAAAAAGGAAAAAGAAAGAGAGAAACGATATCAAATAATTTTTTGTGATGTTGTATGCAACCGACGCGCGAGGCGGGGCAACCCGATCAAAGCCAAGCCCCACTCAAAAAGGACCCAAGCCAGACCGAACCCAGAATACACACACACACCGTTGCAGCGCGGAAAAGCAGAAGAAAGGCAAGGCAATCTATCTATCTAATCTACAACTCGTCGTGGGATCCTGGCTCGTCATCACCGCCCTCTGGTCCGCCGGCTCCAGCGTACAACTTGCTGGTGATGGGGTAGGCGACGTTGGAGAGTTTCTCCTTTTGCTCCTCGAAATCCTCGGCGTTGGCGGTGGCGCCATTCTCTTCGAGCCAGTCGGTGGTTTCCTTGACGGCTTCGAGGAGCTGGATGGAGTTAGTACATGCATTGTGATTGATTGGGGTGTGTTGTGACACTTACAGTCTCCTTGTCATCCTCATCAATCTTGCCACCGAGACCCTCCTCATCATTGGCCTGGTTCTTCAAGCTGAAAGCGTAGTTCTCAAGTCCGTTACGGGCCTCGATGCGCTCCTTGGTAGCCTTGTCCTCATCGGCGTATTGCTCGGCCTCTTGAACCATGCGGTCAATCTCCTCTTGAGTGAGACGTCCCTTGTCGTTGGTGATGGTGATGGACTCGACCTTGCCAGTACCCTTGTCAGAAGCGGAGACCTTAAGGATTCCGTTTGCGTCAAGCCTGTGAATGTTAGTAAAGTTTCATGTGACATGAGAGAATGACTTACTCAAAGCTGACTTCGATTTGCGGAACACCACGGGGAGCGGCTGGAATACCGGTAAGCTCGAACTTTCCAAGCTGATTGTTGTCCTTAGTCATAGTTCTCTCTCCTTCGAAAACTTGGATCAAGACTACTGGCTGGTTATCGGCGGCGGTAGAGAAGATTTGAGATTTGCGTGTAGGGATGACGGTGTTGCGGGGAATAAGCTTGGTCATGACACCTCCAGTGGTCTCGATACCGAGAGTCAATGGGTTGACATCCATGAGAACAATCTCATCGGTACCCTCCTCACCGGACAAAACACCTCCCTGAACGGCGGCACCGAATGCGACAGCCTCATCAGGGTTAATACCCTTGCTGGCCTTCTTTCCTCCAAAGTACTCCTCGATAAGCTCAACAACCTTGGGGATACGGGTAGAACCACCGACCAAGACGATGTCATCAACTTCGTTCTTCTTGACCTTGGCGTCCTTGAGAACCTGCTCGACTGGCTTAAGAGTCTTGCGGAAGAGATCAATGTTCAACTCCTCGAACTTGGCGCGGGTAAGGGTCTCAGAGAAGTCGTTGCCGTTGTGGAAAGCCTCGATTTCGATACGGGTGGTCTTTTGGGAAGACAGAGTACGCTTGGCCTTCTCAGCCTCACGCTTCAGCTTACCCATGGTCTTGAGGTCCTTGGTGATATCAACGTTGTTGTCCTTGTTGTACTTCTTGGCGAAGTAGTTGATGACTCTCTGATCGAAATCCTCTCCTCCCAAATGGGTATCACCGGCGGTAGAAAGAACCTCGAAAACACCACGGTCGATAGAGAGGAGGGAAACATCGAAGGTTCCTCCACCGAGATCGTAGACAATGATTTGACGCTCTCCCTCAGTCTTGTCGAGACCGTAGGCGATAGCTGCGGCGGTAGGTTCGTTGACGATACGGAGGACGTTCAAACCGGCAATGATGCCGGCATCCTTGGTAGCCTGTCTCTGGTTGTCGTTGAAGTAGGCGGGGACAGTAACAACGGCGTGGGTGACCTTGTGTCCGAGGTATGATTCCGCGACTTCCTTCATCTTGCCAAGAATCATGGCCGAGATCTCCTCAGGGGTGAAGGTCTTGGGGGATCCATTGACATCGACCTTGACGTGTGGCTTGCCGTCCTTTTGGACGACATCGAAGGGGAAATGCTTCATGTCACCTTGGACATCCTTGTCTGAAAACTTGCGACCGATCATACGCCTGTATCTATTAGCTTTGTTCCCAAAATCGAGTACCGAGGACAGATTTCCACAAAGAACCATGTAGCGCGGGAAGGCCACATTGCATCTGCAGAAACCAATCCTCTAGAGGCAGAACTCACTTGACATCGTAAATCGTTCTCTTTGGGTTTGCGGCAGCCTGGTTCTTTGCTGCGTCTCCAACCAATCGCTCATCGTCTGTAAAAGCCACGTATGAAGGTGTGATTCTGTGTCCTTGGTCGTTCACGAGGATTTCGACTTTGCCCTTTTGCATCACACCCACACAGGAGTAGGTGGTGCCCAAATCGATACCAATGACTGTGAAGGAGTGGTTAGTATGGTTTTCTGTGACATGTGTTTGTGTCTGCTGAGCTCGAACTTCTGGAAGCAGATGCAATCTGCCTTGCACAGCTTGCTAAGGACCGCAATTCGAATTGCTGGCAGACTCGAATGGTCGTAGACTCCAATTGCCATCTGCAGAACCAATGCGACCTCGAACAGACTACAGAAATCCCAAGGGAATAGAAGAGAAAGACTTACCAGTGCCATAACTCTCTTGTAAAGGATCCTGCTCGCTTTCGGCATTAACCTTCCCAACCAACGCCAGAGGCGCAAAGAGGAGACCCAAATAGAAGAGCGCTGAGAGGCCCAGCCAGAACGAGCTGCGTGTGCTTCTCGCCATTGTGCGTATGTGTATGTGTGTTGTGCTTTTGTGTCGTCGTCGTCCCCTTGTGGAGGTGGTGAGCAGGAGGGGGGTCAATCAATTGAGGGAGGCCAAATGAATGACGAGCTTCTTGCTCGAAGGCAGATCTTTCTGTGTATGTGCAGGCACTTATTCCCGTCTTCCTCTACGATATGTAGGAAGAGGAGATGTCGTTATCGTCGTGGTTGTCGTGAAGAAAGAGGAAGAGGAGAGAGGTGTCTTGTCTTGAGAAAAGAAAGGGAAGAAGACGGAGGAGGGAGAATGGACGGCGCTGGGGATTTATTTGAGGCGCTCTCTTTATCAAGCCAGATAGCTACTGGCCACTGCCCACTGCGGCTTTTGGACACATTACCACAAGGATGGGGGCTGTGATTGGTTCGCTTAAGGCTCTTGGATTGAGGACACACCAGCATTTCGCTGGAGAACAAGGGTAGCGAGAAGGCTGGGCTGGACGACGGTGAATCGATAATGCGGGAGGGAGAGGAGAGGACACTTGTTATTTGTTGGATTGATTACTTACTTAGTACTTTAATTGATGTGATCAAGGAACTGTAATTATGCTTGATTTCTAACATTTTGGTTTTGGCTTTTGAGGAATTCTATTCTACTTTCCTACCTATGTCATTGTCTAACTAACCACCCAACGAACTACCTTAGCCCCGAGGCCATTTCTACTCTCATTCCCTTAGCAGGTATTTTCTCTCTTACTTCAATTCCTCTCAACCGGTTCCTTCTTCTAGAAAATGCTCTTGTGGGGAACAAGAATTATGAGGCTGGAAAAGACATGTGGCAACATCGGGGAAAAAAGAAGACAGGGGCAAACTGCCGAGAAATACAATGCACGTGTGTGGCGAAAAGTGAGGCTGAGACAATACTTGATGACTTAGAAAGTTCGGGTTCAAGTTCATCCCATCTATTGCCATCTCGTCTTTTCAAACATTTGTCACACACACAATCAATCGCTACGTATTGCTGTATTATAGGTGAATAAACGAATAAAACATATCTTCTATTGAAATCTGATCTTCAAAAATCTTCACTTGCAAGATCTTGCCCCATGGTCAAATCAATTGCCCCCACGAGGCATTTAGCTAGCGAGCTATCACCAAGTACACAATCACTCCCATGATTCCCTTCACCTGTTTATTACGCTTGCTCTTATTTGAAGTTCTTGCTTTTGGTTCTATGCTTCTATGCATCTATGGGTATCTCCACATCCCAACCCCTCCCTTGCCATCCCATCCCATCCGTTTTTCACACCCGTCATGCAAATGCAGAAGCAACTCCAAATAATTCCCTTCCCCCCCTCCCCATACCCATCCATCTACTCCAACAACCCAGCAGCAACAGTCTCCCCGCCACTCCGAAGCACAACCCTCGCCCCAGCCTCAAGTGGCACCATCGTCCCACCCTCAAAGACCACCTTGACCCTAGCAACCTGCCCGGGCTTAACAATCCTAACTTTCTTCTTCTTGCCCACTGCCTTCCCCTCCTCCCCAGCTTTTCCAGCACCAGCAGTTCCCCCGACCTTATCCAAGACACCCAGAATCTTCTCCACACGCCCAGGAGCATGCATGCGTCCACGATGCACATCTACACTACCCGGTGTCAAGAACTCAAATGCCAGGACCTTGGCTGTGAATTCTTTGATATTGGCGATAGGTGAAGCAGGAGAACAGAGGACGTCTCCAACTTTGAGATACTGCTCTTCTATTCCCGACAGATGGACCGTGACGTTCTGGCCTGCGACCGCCCAATCCACTGCCTCGTTATCGATTTCGAGAGCTTTGATGAAGCATTTCTGAGAAGAGGGTTGCGCGAGTAAAGCATCTCCCGTTTGGAGACTACCTGCTTCGATACGGCCGCTTATCGAGAGGGGGTTTTGTACGCCGCCGCGGAAGATGTCGCCGATTGTTAGGCGGAGGGGTTTAGTGAGCGCTCTGGTGATGGGTTCGGAGTTATCGAGTTCTTGGACGAGAGTTGGGCCTGTGTACCACGATGTGAGGTCATTCTCTGTGGATGTACGGGCGATGTTGTCGCCTAGAAGGCCGGAACAGGGGATGAAGGAAATATTTTTCGGTTGAAAGCCAGCGGCTGTTAGGAAGGCCGAGACTTGGTTTTGGATCTCGAGGAAGCGGTCTTGAGACCAAGAGACTGTATCGAGTTTGTTTATGGCGATGATCAGGCGTTGAACACCCATGCTCCGAACTAGAAGGGCGTGTTCTTTCGTTTGTCCTTTTAAGCCGGATTCGAAGGAGCCGGTACTTGCGTCCACAACGAGGACTGCGAAATCGGCTTGTGCTGCTCCAGCAATCATGTTGGGGATGAAATCTCGATGGCCAGGCGCATCAAGGATTGTGAAAGAGGTTTTGTCGGTTTCGAATTTGTTAGTTGCGATGTCGATAGTGACGCCTCGACTCCGTTCTTCTGTTCCTTGATCAAGTACCCAAGCAAGAGCAAATGACGACTTGCCCATCTTCTCTGCTTCTTTCTTGTATCTGTCTATCGTCCGTTGATCCACAACTTTAAGATCATACAGTAAACGACCCATCAGAGTACTTTTCCCCGCATCGACATGACCTAGAAAAATTAGCACACCAAACCACCACGAAACGCCGGAAGGAACCTACCAATAACCACAAAATTCGCCGCATTCTTCTTCTGCGCCTTCTCAAACTCGCTCAACACATCTAGGTTCTTACTCTTCGCTCTAGGGGTATCATCCAACTTGACAGCCTCAACACCATTCGAGATCTGATCCGCCTTCTTCTCATTACTCGTTTTGGGAGGTCCTTTACTGCCTCCTTTCGCTGCTAGAGATTAGTGAAGTGTTACTTCAGGGAAGGTCGTGCAGCGGAACCTTTCGACTGAGCGGCGATGACGACGTCATCTGGACTAGGTCCTGCGAAGGGGTCAGCGGTTGTGGGGGGTGCGGCGGTATTGCTATATGGGAGAGAGAAGAGGTTGCTGGAATATGGCCGTGAGGTGGTGGTTGTGGGACTACTGCTGCTGAACATGGTGTTGGCAAAAGCTGAGGGCTCGGCTTGATCAAGAGCTGTCTCTTCCACTGCAACATCTGGGGCTGGTTCAGGCTGTCGCTCAACATGTGTAGGCTTTGTAGCTTTCTCATGCTCATTCGAATCCTTGCGTTTCCGTATCGGAAACCCCCTTGATGTAGATTTCGTTGGAGATGATGGACCCTTCTCCTTCCCGGAGCTAGAATTCAAAGAGAGGGTTTCCATGGGTTTCTCAACCCCAGAATTCCCACCCGACTTCTGCTCTTGGGCTTTCTTCTTCCTAGACGCAGCCAAAGCCTGTAATTTCGACATCTTGGGTGCACCATCGGAAGAGCCGCCGAGCAGTCCACCTCTGGGGTACAACGGAGCGATTAAAATAGCCTGTCGATCCTGGGGAACATCTAACCATGGCATGTCCTTGAAGAAGTCTGTGTAGGAGAAGGGTTTCGAGCAGTCTGTGCCTAGTTAGTCCATGGTCTTCACACCAAACATCAACGAAAAGTAAACCCACCTCCACAATCCATTATGCCTGCATCTCCACATCCACATACACTTTCATGACCAGCCACAGCCCTAATCCCAGCATCACTCTTCCCTCCAAGCAAAGAAAACAACCCACCTTTAACTTTCTTCTTCTCCTTCTTCTCCTTCTTCGTCACAAACGTGTTCATCAGGTACCCAACCGACTTCTCGATGTCGTAGTAGTAATGCCAGAGCGCTTCCTGGATCTGTTTATCCGTGATGTGTGTTGCTGTTGGTGGGAGTTCGGCGCGGACAGCTATCGTGCCAACGCGCATGTTTTCTGTGGGCGTGTATCAGCATTACGCTTTATATAATATGCTCACTCTCCTGCTTCAACTCCTAGCTAGATACCATCCACAAGGTACGCCTCGATTCTAATATCTTGTGGTGTGGTGGCGGGGTAGGTAGGGAAGGAGGAGGGGTATCGACAGACCTTGGTCTTCTTCACTGAGCTCTGCAAACGCATGAAATCAGTACGAAATCCTCTCAAGCAACTAAATACAATCCTTCCAATACAGCATCCCCCCAAGAAGAGAAAGGAAAGAGAGCACATACCTTCTCCAGCACCATCATCGGCATACTCCTCCCCACCATCATAGTCATCCATCTCATCGTCCAGATCCATGTTCTTGACCAATTTGTGGCGCGACATCTTGACGGGCTTGTTTGTATTTTCTTTCCGGCTGTCTTTCAGTGGAAGGTAGAAGGAGATAGTTGTGTGGTGTTGTTTACTCGGATGGTTGAAATGGAAGAGGGGTGTATTGGCGGGGTGGTGTTATTCTGTCGTTTACAAGGCCGAGCGTCTGCTTGGTGGGGTTGGTCCAGCAGAGCTTCACTCGCCAAAATCTTGGTGCCGTCATTGGAACAACAAAACGTCTTGGATTTGATAGGCTCAGATCTACATACAGAACTCAGCCAATTAGAAGAGTCACTTTAATATATTTGAGGGTTCAATATGAGGAATTCAGATGCATTTTTCACGGCATTCCAGATCACAGCTATCTTCGTGCATTTCCCGTTAAGCCAACATTTCACAATGGGCTTGCTTGCTTCACCCCGCTCTGAATTACCGACAGGTTCTGTCAAATGTCCAGCCAGCAATATACACCTCGCACCAGTACCACCTCGCTTCAAATCCTCATGCCAGATTCCATGGAAATGAAAATCGAGAAGATGTACAATTTCGAGTCCGTCTAACGCCTTCGCTACATTCCTTGCAATATTCCATTAAAGTTCAATTAGTGCCTCCTCGACTTTCGGTTGCGGGGCGTGGTGAGGTGCTGACGGGAAAGAATCCTGCGTGTACCCACCGTAGGTTGGGCCAGCAGGTTGCCAGGGTTGTTGCTGTGCTGGAGCTTGTTGCTGTGCTTGCCAGTACGGAGCTTGCTGTGGCTGTTGAGGAGGTGGAGCGTACTGTTGCGGTGCTTGCTGTTGCGGGGGCGGAGCATATTGCTCTTGTGGCTTTTGAGGTTGTCTCGTGGCCTGAAGCGGTGAGACTGGTTGTTGCACAGTAGATTGATACTGCTGAGGTGACTGCTGAGGTTGTGCATATTGTGGCTGTTGCTGCTCTGGAGCTTGTTGTGGTGGTGCTTGGCCAGGAGTGTTGTAATAGAAAGCTGCATTTGGATCGGCAGCAGGAGACACTGCAGGTTCCGAGGGACCATAACTCATGGGTGTCTGTGGGGGGGCGTTTGTGGGCGGAGCATAACTCGTGGGCGGCTGAGAAGGGACGCTCATGGGTGTCTGTGGAGGAGCGTTTGTGGGCGGAGCTTGCTGTGGTGGAGCACTGTCCGGTGGGTAGGATGGTTGTTGAGAAGCATATGTGGTGGAGGGATCTGAAGGTTGCCAGCTGCCAGTTCTCTGAGGTTGTACTGGCTGCTGCTGAGGTGGATATTGTCCGTAGCCTTCCTGCCTTTGCTCTTGCCCAGGGTAGCCCGCAACCGAAGCTCGATTGTTATACTGCTGATACTGTTGCTGAGGCTGACCGTACGAGTAGGTTGACTGTGGTCGTGCATATGGTTCCTGAGGAGCATTTCCCGTATAGTAATTCTCAGCTCCTCCAGCAGTGCTCGGCAAATTAGAAGCAATTGATGGGTAAATGGTCGATGCTGGTCTCTGAGAAGGGAGATTATATCCACTGATACTGTGCTGGTTGTACGTATTCGACAGGCGTTCCTCGAGCATACGATCATAATATCTCACAACAGTCGATAATTTGGCATGGAGATCCAGAAGAGTGTCTATATTCGTCAGCACATGTTATAGATAGAATTTACTGAAGCATACCGTGTTTGCTCATGGTCTCTCCATACGTTCGGGCAAGCTTCGGTCGGAGCTTGTTAATGCCTTCGTATAACTCCTGGATTTGAGGTTCTCTGAGAATAGTCCCAGGAGGCTGAGTCTGTAAGCGGTCCACAAGGGTCGAAAACAAATTGATGTTTTCTGCTTCCACCGGGGTAAGCTCATAGTCATTCTTGGGCAATGGAGCAATCCCGGACGGAGTTGCACCAGAGGAAGCTTGCTCCTTCATCGTTGCGGAATGCTTCTTCTTTTGTTCTTCCATATCAGCCAGAGACGCAGCTATAGCAGCTTTCAAATCATCGTCTTCTTCCTCGACAGGCTTGGTGGCCGAGCTTTTGGACGCCCCATTTGTAGTGACGGGAGCAGGTGTTGGTTGGATCTTTGCTTGAGGAACATATCCAGCTCCTGCATGACTGTTGACTTCTTCCAAACTCATAGCCAAAGCTCTTTGAATATCCTCGTCAAACGTAGATTCTATTCGAGCGCTTCGAGGTTGCATAGAGCCGCTTGGTCGGTGTTGCTTCAGTGGAGAACGAGGAGACGCAAACGAACCCCCCTTCGACGACTTATCCGTCAACTTAATATAACACCCATCATCCACCCGAACTGGTTGTACAATCCCTAGATGTGGAAGAGGTAGGACTTTGGCGGAGCATTGCTGATCGAAGACATTACCACAGTTTCGGCAGTGGTGCTTTCGATTCGTGAAGCTGAAGGCCGTTCTGCATCGCATACACACATCCGAGTCTGTCCATTCAGGGGGCTATCCTCCTATCAGCCAGGAACAAATGGGCCACTCGTACTACTTACTGCGCTGCTGACTAGCATGCTCTTTGCGACGTCGACCTTGGGTGGGAAGTGGAAGCCATCTCTCTGCAAGTCCTTGTATGTCTCTCCAATGTACGATAGTTCGTGCTGTCCCTCTGTAGCCGTTGCCCATGTCTGGATTAATTCCAGTATCTTCGCCTTGACTTCTTCATTGACCGCCGCCCCGCCGTATGCCTTGAGGAGTGAGACAAGGTTGTCCATGAACTCTCTGGAAGCTATTTCCGCCAGGAAATGTGATCCGCCATTCTTCACACATGTATCCGTAAGCTGTAGGACCCTGATCAGTACGCAAACACATGAGTTTTCGGGCTGGGACTGACGTTGAGTGCGCTCAGTTGGAAGTTCGGATTCTTGTTGCCTATGCGCCGTTTGAGCGACCGCATTGCCTCCTTGGATCCCACGGTCTTCGATCGTATTATGTCTGAGATTTCGAGATTCAGCGCAATATCTTCACTGCTATCTGTTAGCTGTAATCCCCATCGCGGCGAAATGGTGCAGTGCGCACAGTGAGCTTGACGTAGCCTTGTCTATCTGCTCATCGAGCTGTGAAGTGGAGGCAAACCATCCTGCCATCATGTTGCGACACGAGTCACCGGAATTTCTTGTAGATGTATGCGTTATTCGAGTTGTGTTTCGCGCGCACCGTTGTTGCGTTATTTGATTCTTGAGTTGGGAGATGGATTGAGGTGGGAGTGCGGAGGTACGTATGATGAATACCAGGCACGACAGATGGGCAGGCAGAGCAGCTGGGCAGGCTGTCAAGCGCGGCTGCGGCTGCGGCTAGAAGCGCTACAGTACTGGAGAGGCGAGAGCTGGGCTTAGTGGAGTGGGCTTGGACTTTGGGATGAAATAAAATGGTGCTTTTTGAATTGCTGATAATGTTGGAATTTACCTGGAAAAGCTCATGTAAGAGTAGATATTCGTATTGACACAACGCGCGTGCATACAAAATTCAAAGTTAAAGTACATATAAATACGCTGCAACTTAATTCCAATCACTTGGCTCACGACCTCGTTTCGGCGCACTAAGTCCAGGTCCTCTTAGGCGGTTTACAAGCCTTACTTCCAGTCAGAACACTCTTTGTTCTAAGAATCATAGGCACAACCAAGGTTGATTGTGAAAAGTCGACAGCTGCACTAAGCACATTAGAATTTGATCCATCCAAGAATAATTCTAGATCCCCTTTGCGAAGAGATTCCTCCTAGTTAAATACTGCCCCTCCAAGAGTTGGCGGAAAATGCCTCGCTAAAACCTCGGCCCAATGACTGGACATGACGACGGCTGCGCTGCCACCATTGGGACGCGGCTGGGCAGGGCAAGGAATCGGAATCTCCTCGAGGAATGTGAAATGCCGCCCCAAGAATCAATAAAGACACACAACTACAATAACAGAGTCGGATCCCTTCATGCCTGCTGCTGACCGCGCCCCCTTTCCTCCACGACCTCTACTCCTTCCTGTCCCTCATTCACCTGAAAACCCTCAAACCCGACGATATCTGGCCACCAAACCTTCAAAATCAACCCGACTTGGATTCCTGACCTACCATTCTACCCGCAGAACTGCTTGCGGTATACCACTGTTTTCGCTTCAATCCATCAGCGGTAGTCATAGCTTCTTCTGAGACTGCCTCTTCTCGAAAGCCACGACGAGAGCCCTTTGATCTCAGTGATTCCCTCGATACGAGCCTGCCCAGTCGCAAACCGGCCCGACCTCTCCTAGACTCTCACCACTTCCTCACACCTCTTTATACGATCGAAATGCTCTAGGAGAGGACTTTACGCCAAACGAGATGAGTCCTGTTGCATCAGGCGGGCCTCCACACACAAGAGCGTCGTCGGTCCATGGAGGACCAGTCAGTATGGCGTATGGCTCGAAAGGCAGTGGCACAGAGGGCCTGAAGGCAGTAAACCGGGTGTTCCCACATTTGGATGATCTGGTAGCAGTTGCGCCAGCTGGAGAGATGCTACATTGGCCCATGCGGAGACTATTGCAGGAAGGAGAACTTTTGGCCAAGCAAGCAGACACCCACTTGGATTTCAGACGACCGGATGTGGCGCTGCAAGAGTATATCAAGGCGACAATCATCGCGGTGGAGTATGTTCCGCGGCATAAGGACTATCCTTCTCTTCAATCAGATCGAGGGGAGATGCACCGGATGTATGCTGGATTGAACAAACGGATCACAGCTCAGCACAGCAGGTTTGCAGAAGTCAAGGACATTATCAAAGAGAACAATGCGAGGAGTGGGGTGGAACCAGTGGTATCAAAGTCTCATTCTCAGATAGAGAACAGCGGGACTGTGGTTAATGGCCATACTCGGACACAATCAGTTCCTAATGGACCAGCCAACAGCACGGCTACCAATGCAAACCGCAAAAAGCCACCTCCTGTTCAACCAAAGCCAAATGCCCTCCATGGAAATGCCATTCACCCCTCAACGGCATCTGGTTCAGGACCAGCAGACTTGGCAGCCAGATTCGCACGCTTACGCAGTCCTGAACCAAATGCTCCTGTTCAGCAAGACCCTCGAATTAAGACGCAGCCAATTATCATCCCAGGCAACGTCCCGAATTCCCAGACAGCGTCTCCAGCTACCAATGGATCCACCATCCGTCCTACTGGGCCGCGAGAATTTCCTTCAGTCCCCAAAGCTATCCCACGTCACATCAAGATGCCATTGGATGTACAAATACCTTCGATGCCACGTGCTCCAGACGCGATATATAGCCCAGCTAGTGGTGTGGAAAATCCATCTGCCGTCAACTTGCCATCAAGCATACGAACTCCATCCTACCAGACAAGTGGGAGGAAAAATTCAGCACCACCTGTTTCACTGGTTGGGCCTACCCCCGATCTTAATGAGAGTAGGAAAGACTACTTTTCACCAGCCCATACCATGAGTAATGGTGATTACGAACCAAAGCCATCAAAAAGCCAAGCTCCAGATCTGCCAGGTGGTACCAGCATTACGGCAGAAGATCTTGTCGAACGCCTTCGCCAACCTCTCTCGATTCTCATCGTTGACCTCAGAACTCGGAGCGAATTTGAGAGTGGCCACATTATGGCCCAGTCTGTTATCTGCATTGAGCCAATGACTCTACGAACAGGCGTTTCTGGCGAGCAGCTTGGAGATACGTTGGTAATTGGTTCTGATACAGAGCAATCTCTCTATGAGCGGAGGACAGACTTCGACCTGATAGTGTTTTATGACCAGTCATCCAAGTCAATCAACCCATCGACCTCTTTCGCCAGAGACAGCAATAATATATTACGAGACTTCTCTGCGGCTGTGTACGACTATGGCTATGAGAAACGAGTGAAAAGACGGCCGATGCTCCTGGTTGGTGGCCTTGATGCTTGGGTTGATTTATTGGGTCCCAATTCCTTGAAGTCAACCACCAAAGACGCGCCGGCTGCCACAGCATCAAGCTCCAACCGTTCTCTGGGAAGATTCAATAGAGCCTCTGATCTACAAAAGAGTGGATTGAATCGTGCCAATACCCGCACGTCACGTCCGTTGACGCAAGAGGAAGAAACCAAGTGGGACTTGGCCATGAGGCGGGAACCTGCTCCTTCAAGCCCCTTAGCTGAAACCCCTTCCGAAGAGTTCGTTTATGCACGTACTCTTGAAGGCTTTCTAAACAAGTATCCAGAGATGCCAGTTATCCAAGAGTCCATGGTATCGCAAACTCCTATTCGATCCGCGCAAACAAGCTTGGATGAACTGGAAGGTAGCATGCCACGCCTCCCCACCCGCCCTGCTCCAGCGCTACCCAGACAAAGATCTAGCGGTATCTCAGATCGAGGTCCCGGTACGGTTACCTCGTACGCCTCGTCAGTTGCTGGGGCTAGTTCTATCACACAACTCCGAGTCTCACCAGGACTGACAGGCCTGCACAATCCGGGCTATCTCTGCTATATGAATTCTGCAATTCAAGCATTGAGTGCGACCCCTTTCCTACGCAATTTCCTGATGAACTTCCACTATCCAGACACACTGAAAGTACCGAAGCGGCAAGGCGAGACCACCGAGCCACCGCAACTAATGACGAGGTTCCTTGGAAATTTGATTGCTCACATGTGGGGTGGCCAATACGATTACTTGTGCCCTACAACTCTTTGTGTAAGTTAATTGGCAAGCTTAGTAGCCCAAACTCGATACTTGAATTCTGACGACATTTTTACAGGAATACACAATGAGCATACGCTTCAAAGAACCAGGAAGCGAGGCGGCTCGAAATCAATGTTACGGCGGAGAGAGGCAACAGCACGATTCCTCAGAATTTCTCCTCTGGTTCACAGATATTCTTGACGATGAACTCAATCCGGGGCGGGATGTTTCCAACACCGCCGGGCAGGGCGTGATACCCGACAATCAAAAACGGCGCCTCAATACCATACCTTTAGTACAAGCCTCCATTGAGTCTTTGACATATCTCAGGACAGGAAGACTGTCGATTTTCAACCAGCGCATGGACTCCCAAGAATGCAATCAAACGGTTTGTAAGACATGCGGTGATGTTACGCGCGTTTGGAACTCTTTCCGACAACTTACACTAGCCCTCCCTGATAAACGAACTCGTACACTACAGTCACTGCTTGATACCCAGTACGGGACAGGCTCGGCCGAAGTAAGGACCGCCCTCGATTGCGATAGTGCTACATGTGGAGGCGCGAGGAGGAGCAAGGACCTGACCAGGTTCTTCACTCGTCTACCAGACTACTTGGTCATTACAATCGGTCGCTTTCTGGATGTTGGCGCTGGCAAAAACGAAGCGGTAGTTACCTTCCCGGAGACCGGCATCGATCTCACAAAATACTTCTGTCCCCCTGACGCAACTCCCTCAAACAATTTGGACCGTGAGCACAGAGGACCTTTCAAATACGACGTCTATGCGGTACAGCAGCATCGAGGCGCTCTCACCTCGGGGCATTACTGGACCTTGGCCCGCAGCCCCGATCTGCCTCGCAACAAAGATGGAGCTGGAGAATGGCACAGATTCGACGATAGCCACATCCGCCCTTGTCCATACTCGCAGACGCAAGATCAGGCCACTTACATGGTCTATTTAGTCAGGCAGGGAACTGATATGCCCAGGGCCTAAGACTAGCAGCTATCAAGTCGCCACTTATAACTTTGTCGATCTCATACCCATCGAGTTTCCTCATTTTAGCGCATCGGGTCAAAATACCGTCTTCTGCATTATGTTTTCGGGCGTTATCATCATCCACTTGAAGTTCAAATCTGCGCATCCACTGAGCAGGAGTGTTGGAGTACAGGATGAATGGCGCCCAATTGGAGTTTATCATTTCGCATAATTCTGTCCTGGGACGGCACAATTTTCCAAGCGAGCAAGCAAGCGAGGGCAGCGAGCGGGATGGGATAGGATAGGCTGGGTTTGGTTGGGTAGCATTCCATGATTTGATTTGATTCATCGTTCTTTGCTTGGGGTTCGGATTTTCCCCCAATCTTGACCTCCCATTGTTCGTCGCGACCCACGGTTTGGTGGGGCTCTTCTATTTATTTTAAACATTTTGTGCATATGATACTCCTCCTTTTAATTGGAGAGAACGAATGAATGGAAAGACTTCGCAAGTGTCGCGTTTTTCGCTGCGCTGCTGTGATGTGGTAGTGACGAAAGTGAAGATGAACATGGATTGAAACGGACGTGCGAGTGCTACCTTGTCCTTCAAGCACCTTCGCCATTCGACTGTTATATTATTCTCGAATCTACATCCGAAGGGGAGGAGGTAGATGTTTGGGTTGAAGGTTTGGAGGGGGATGATGGGTGGGAGCTGTGAGCTCTTGATAGATGCTTTAGTCCAGGACCGGATAAAGGGATTATTTGGATCGTAAGTCCGGATACGGAATCGTCTCTACTTGATGGCGATATCCTAGGCTTTGTCCTTGCACACTAATTTTGTTGGGGGCTAGACAAGGAGAGAAGTCTTCGACAAAGAACGTCGGGTTCGGTTTCCGCCCTGCTCTTGTTGTTAACTTGCTGAATCAATCACACTGCAGTTTTCAGAGGAACGGACGATAATACTTGATATACTTCTGAACCACTATATATTACTATCTTACTCTCCCAGCGCCAGCATAGCTAGACTTCAAATTTGTCAACACCAATGAAGTCCTTGTTTCGATGAACATCAAGCTCTACCACTCAATTCCTAAAACCAGATCCTCTTACTCGTTCTACGACTCTACGCCCTGAGTTCCGAAACCATGAGCTGGGATTTCGACCCCGTCCAAGGACAAGGGTACAGCACGGTAGAAATAAGTATTTCCGACATCATCACCACCGAAAGCTGCATCAGCGGGGTAGGAGACAACGCCATCCGCTACATCCTCTCCCACTACGGAAACCACACCCTCTCCACAGGCGTCAACATCGTCGATCCCACCTGGCTAGCCCTCTGGGACGGGCGAACCCTCCCCTCACCCCTCCCCTGGTTCCTAATGAGCCGGTCCGACAGCAGCGCCACGGGGACACCCCTCCGCGGCCTCGCGATCCCCTTCAACGTCGGGGGCTGGCGCTGGACGACCATCTACGTGAACTTCGAAGCGCGGGGCGCGGTTTACTTCGATAGTCTGGATGGATGTTTCAGGGATACAGGGAGGGAGGCGGAGAGGAAGATGCGGGCTTTCTTTAAGGTGTTTGAGATCTTCTTTCAGGGTAGTGGGTAATTTAGGTGGGAGGTTGATGGGCTGTGTGCGAGGCAGGCGGATTACTACTCGTGTGGAATCTATACGGTGAGGAATTGTTTGGATTTGTTGGAGGGGAGGAGGCCTAGTGGGGATGTGTTGACGGAGGAGGAGGTTGGGCACTTTAGGAGGAATGGAGGGGAGCTTTTGAGGAGGAAGAGGATTCAGATGTATTGAAGATAGGCGTGGAAAGCAATGCAGAGATATT
Organism: Leptodontidium sp. 2 PMI_412; assembly: GCA_021432625.1. NCBI lineage: Eukaryota > Fungi > Ascomycota > Leotiomycetes > Helotiales > Leptodontidiaceae > Leptodontidium > Leptodontidium sp. 2 PMI_412. The sequence goes on from MU270432.1 coordinate 96,294, forward strand.
TTAGAATATGTAGAGGTTCTGGTCCTTACCGAAACAGCTAGTGATTTGTCTATAGATAATGTCAATTCTATGACACTTTCCAATATCTACATTACCTATGGATTTGTTGAAAATAGTCATCAGGAGTAGGTCCGACGAGAGGCACAAGCCAACTTGACGTATGACGAGATGGCGGTCTCGGTGGGTGCGAATTGAGAGAATGGAGAGGGAGAAGGAAAAGTTAGGTACATGACAATATACCCAGGCGTTTTCTTAAGATCAAGAGTCTTCAGAAACGATGAATACCGCACGATATCAAAGTGATGTCACAAATCTCTGCAGGCGCCCCCGCGTCTTGGTAACATCCTTTTTCATCCTCTGTATAAAGAAAACACTACCAAATAGACAGCCGAACCAAGAGACAAAAGGAAATCTGCTGACACACCACATAGTGGACTACTTCCTGAATTTCACAGCGGCTTTAATGCAGGCGGCACGATTAGTGAACAACAACATGCGCTAAGCGAGAAAGTTGGGGGATTCATGCAGGCCTCTGTCCCAAAGCGGAAATAAACCTCGAATGCTTGATCAGCACCACGTCTGCATCAATTGCCTTGGGCTGTAGAAACTGAGCTTTTGCATGATAGTATACTATACTTGGGTAATAGTGTTGGGATGAGTGAAAGGTAATAAACATGCATTGAAATCAACATTCTTGATTTGTAGCTTTGCTCCGAAGGGTGTCATCAATTCTTGCCTTCTTTGGGCAACAGCATATCTTGGTTGTTGAGATAGAGTGGACGACATGCGGCGCTTTTGCTAATTAGAGCAAAAATGGTAGATGCGGAATGCAAATACGGTATTTGATTACTCAGCCAGTGCTTGATAATTTTGGGTTCGGGTGCAGTATGTCCGATGTTGATGGTGGCTTCTATTGAAGACCTAGTGGGTATATAATGATGGGAAGGAGTCTTTTAGATTGAATGTTTTCTGTTTCAACAATTTCAACATCGTACCGAACTCATAGCATATACACCACATCAACTCAACGAAATCAACTTGACCAAGACTTTCCCCGCCCAAAACAACTTACTCATATATTCTCCAAGAGACGCATCTACATCCAACATGTCTGGACTCACATATGTCATCACCGGTGCTGGCAGAGGAATCGGAAAAGGCATCCTCTCAGCTATCATCACCTGCCCAAACACTACAATCATCGCCGCAGTTCGCGACACAGCAGCAGGCACCAAGTCCCTGAGCTCAATTCCCGTCGGCAAAGACAGCAAGATCATCATCGTCAAGCTCGACGCAACGGTCGACAGCGATCCCGCTGCCGCAGTAGAAGAGCTGAAATCCAAATACAACATCACCAAGGTCGACATCTTGCTCTCCAATGCCGGCCTTCTCGACACCATCGCTCCAGTCCTCGAGACTACCCCAGACACAGTCCGCCGTCATTTCGAAGTCAACACCATCGGTCCCTTGACTTTAATCCAAGCATTCATGCCTCTCCTACTTGCTTCATCATCTCCCAAATTCCTAGTTATCACCTCTAGCATCGGTTCAATCGCAGACATGGAGAGCTTTCCTGTTCCATTCTTCGCTTACGGAATAAGCAAGTCGGCAGCGAATTATCTCGTGAGGAAGATTGCGTTTGAGAATCCGACGGTGGTTTCGGCGGCGTTTAATCCGGGTTGGGTGCAGACTGAGATGGGTACGACTGCTGCTCTTGGAGTGGGGATGACTGAGGCGCCTATGACTCTGGAGGCGAGTATTGAGGGGATGGTGAAGTTGATTGATGGCGCTTCGCTTGAGAAGACCGGGACTTTCACTGCTGTTTCCGGAGAGCCTATTCCGTGGTAAATGAGGAAATATTGACGTTCATCAACGCTAGGAACTGTACAGTTTAGTTCAAGGTTGGTGAGGTCATTGTGCCAGAAACAATTGCCGGCTTATGGGGAGGGAAGAAGGATGGCTAGCAGTATGACTTTTTGCCTTGAGAGGATGCGTAAGATAGTTAATAAATTTGTTACATGCATGAATTCTTGTCTCCCATCTTGATATATCGACTCCTCATCACCATAGCATGAACCCCTTCGTGAAGTTACCCCTCCTATCCCTCCTTGCCCTCTCCCTCTCAGCTACAATCCCAACCGAGACCAGAACACTCATCTCCCAATTCTCCCCAAAGCTCCTACGAAACTGAATCTGTCCTCTATCCGTAGTGCCATCCCAATTCTCCATAAAAACAGCATGCACTTCCCCACTCTCCTTATCATGCAATTTCCAATCAGGCGAAGCAAAAGTAGCAATCTTCCCCTCGACTCGAGGCGTTCTGATCCAATGGAATGTCGTTTTCTTGTCTGGGTCGTCCGTCTCATATGGTGGGAGTTTCGGAGGACATAAAGCGGCTGGAACAGTCCACAGATACATGTCCTTCCCACTCCTTTCCATCGTTTCTTGACCCAAGGGACCGTTGATCTGGTATTCACCTGAAATGGATGTTTCTGAGGCTTGCGAAATCGCCGCTTCTTTTTTCGAGTCACCTTTACGTAGGATGACTGTGCTTTCTTTAGAGTGGTTCGAGATTTCGAGACTGTACAATGCCGGTTCATTTTTGTAGTTGTGGAAAGCGAGATTCCGACCTTTGTGCATGACCCAGCTCATGCCCAGGTTGCCGCATGATTGGACGTAGAGTTCGCTGAGGGGTTTGTAAGAAGCTGGTGAAATTGTTGACGACGAGGGATCCATCACGAGAAGGATTGAAGAGTTTGGATTGGAAATGTCAAAAGCAAAAAAAGGATAGATTTCAACAATCGCGATTACAAGTTTCCTTTCATATGGTCGTTGTGGGGTGGTTCAAACGTTCTTGTGCCGTTCCCCTGCAGTTCACTCCAATGCGCCTCGGTGGCTGTGCAATCAGCCTTCCTGCTCCGGGACTGAGATCCAGGATAAGGTTTCAAAGAAATGGAGACGAGGCAGATTGGATAAGAATACATGAGTTTTGAATAATATCTTTACAGTCAAGCTGCGGTAGAGAATTGGAACTTTGCTCTGCATTTTTGAAGTCATTGTTCTGGGACCGCACTCTGGTGGGCGGGCATTCAAAAATGCCCACGTGGGGTATTACCCCAGAGGACAATACGCAGGTAGTTTTCCAACAGGACAACACGTCGACTTTCTCAGAGATTTGAATGGAAAGTTTTGCAAGGAAACCGATTGAAATAACAATGCACCACAGCTTTTCAAATTCTCGGATTTCATTGTGAAAGCGAGAAAACATAACGTCGGCAAGCGCTAGTCAACTATTTTAGACATCGGATCTGGGCTTCTGCAGATGATTGAGTTAACCTTTCTTTGCTTGGCTTAGCAGTCAGAACTATTCGTCCCAATTGTCCACAAGTAGAGCGGTTACGCGGCCATCGTCCACCAGAATCGGGTCTGACAGGAACGCCTTGGGCCTGGAAACAGTTACTAACGTAGTGTTAGCCCTAGCAAAAGGCTACAATGTTGCCAAATAATCAATAAAATTAATGAACAAGCAGGCTGGAAATCGAGCCTGTGTTATTAGCGAGAATAACATAAAGCTAAAAGTTAATCGATTAGAAATTTCACAAGTAAATTTCTTCAAGTATAAAGGCTCTTTACAAATCGTTCTCATATCGACTACAAGTGGGTTAAGATTAGGGTTAGATCCCCAGAGGTTGAAAAGCGGGAAGAGCTCTCGCACCGGTATCCCTTTGTTTGTTTACTTCAAGTCTTAACTGCTTTTGAGTCTCTGACGTAAAGCTCAATTTCGAGTCTGACAGTTGAGTTCTAAGCTAAACACACGCTAGGTTAGCAACTATCAAAACTCAGCTATGTTCTTCCTTGGGCACATGTCCTATATCCTCTACAAGTAGACGGCAGAAACAGCATCTAACCCACAACTAGTCGATTAGACGTTTGGACAAGCTTTCACTAACAATGGAACCGTCTTGATCTACGTCTCTTGAACGCCCAATGAAGTTGTCGGCTTTCATTCCTTGCCATCAGCCCGTTTGATGCCATCGGACCTTCAGATATAGATCGATACTCCGGATGACAATTCTTTACTTCGGTAGTTGTATACAGCTTTTTTTTTTCTTTGTCCCAAGGTTGGTTAGTAAGTTGGCCGCTTTTACTCAGGCGCTAATCGCCCTCGGCTCACCTCCTCTTACCCAGCTCACCTGAGCCGCCTAAGCAACTTAAGCAGTCCTTAGGCAGTGCCAACTACTCGCCTACGCATTTGATCTTCAATTAGACTAGATGTAGGCTAGGGACCTAATTGGTTAATAAGATAGAGTTTTGATCAAATTTGAACATTTGGTCCGCAAGATAGGTGACTGGTGAAACAAGAAATACTGAAAGTATAACCTAGCCAATTCCTAGAATTAGTCAAATTAGTTAAGGAACAAGAATTATTAAAGGTAAAACCTGCCCTTTTTGTGTTCCTAAAACTCGCATAATATACTCTAATTCCGGATGCCTGTCTCGAATATAGAAAGGAAAAGAAATCGAGGGCCTGCAATCCGCTTAAGGCATCTTTTGAAGCAGTAGTCCCTAAGGGGAGGAAGAAGTGGGAACGGTAGAGCACTGTGAGCTCGGGTGCTGCGAAATCCGGAACTCAAATGTCTGTGAAATTGACCTAGACGCCTTGGATCTGTATGAAATCTAGTTGGAGCCAATGAATTTATTGGGGACAGGGCGCGGCGTAGACTGGTAATGTCGGTAGGGAGATAGTCTCGTCCTGATAAGGAGACGGCTCAGCTCAACTTTGCACGGAACAGTAGGAGGGCGAGGTTGAATTTCTCTCAAACGTCAAACTACTTCGCAGAATGACTACAAACTTAACATACAAAGGTAGTATTACTAAGGGCAGAGTGGAGAAGGAGGGGCCAACCCTACGTTCTATGAAGATTCCCCTCGTGCTATGGTCTCAGAATTGATGGCATGGCAACTGTGAACGGCAGATAGACACAAGGCGGCGGGAGATGAGATGAATATATAAGCTCTTGCACTTCCTACTCTTAAAAAGACTAAGCTCAAGAAACCAGCACAGTTTAATGTTCCTTAAACGTTCTCCCTTTATAAACTAAAGATATTCAGTAGAGCTATTAACAATTGACAGTGTCTAATTTGGGCAGCCCTCTTTAGACCCTTATCCTATCTCATAATCAAATCGAACCGAAATTTTAATTGGTGGCAGAAAAGGTGCGGCCCGTGAAGTGCCGGCCGCGGTTGCGCTATCAAGGATGTGGTGGATGTACTTTCAAGTTTCGTTCATCACCAACAAACACCAGACTCGACCACACACGACTCAAGCTCATAGACTATCATGTCTCCAAAAATCGCGGCGGACATATATCCCCTCGATGGCAGGAATCTAGCATTGGTCACTCGTGACGAGATCATTGAAAGCATCTCTGTTGCCCCAGAAATTCGTTGGTGTGAAGGTGCTGCCTCACTGGCTCGAGTGACAAGCTCCGCGATAGTGAAATGGGGCCGACACATCCATCTTTCAGAGGCACGAAGTATGCAATATGTTGCAGAGCATACCAAAATCCACCTAACAACTGTCATTGATGCATGGGAGGCCGAAGACGCAACCGAAGATGACGAATTCAACACGTGTTATATTTTGATGGAGTATATCAACGGAAAAGTACTGATTGATATTTGGAACGAACTTGACGAGATAGCTCGGCGTGGTATTCAATCTCAAATCCACGAATATATATGTCAACTCCAAAACCTCGATCTTAAAACTCCAGGCCCAATTGGTGGAGGCATTTCTGAAGGTGCTCTTTTCACTGGGTATGGAGCAGGCCCATTCGAATCGCTCAACGACCTGGAGGAGTGGTACAACGGCCGCCTTCTTGTATGCCACGACTATGGCCATGCTACGCATTTACCGCCTGGGGTGTTTTCCGGGAAATTCAGTAAGCTGGTAATGTGTCATTTAGACCTCAACGAGCGCAATATACTCCTTGACGAGGAAGGGGAGATATGGCTCATCGATTGGGGTTTGGCCGGAGCTTATCCGCCATGGTTTGAGAAAGCACAACTTGCATGGGGTGCAAGTGGGGGTTGGAGAATGGGATTGTTGGGGTTGATTGGGGAGGAAGCATATCAAGATGAGGTTGACCAGCTCCTGGCTATTGGGTTCGCATTAACAACCGGGGGTTACGCTCAGCCGCGGGCGAGGCCAGTTAAAGATATCGTGGGGCCTGTAGCATTACAATAGTGCTCAGGGGCGCTTAGGTCATGCTCAGGAATGCTTACCCTTGGCTTAAGTTAGAGCAGTAATTGCTCAGGTCCAGAGACGGAGGTAGACTTTGCTGGGGTCTTTTTTCGTCTGAGATTATAGTGGCAAAACTTCCCAACTACGTTCTAAGCCAGTACTTAGGTATTCTCCAGACCCTATGATGGGATGACATATGGAGGGGGACTGCACTTGTGTTTTCATTCCACTGCCCAAACACACCTGCCTGTTGATATTGACACATCTAATACAGAACCTATCATCAACATCAATATGCATTTTTCCAGAGTCATCTTAGCTTCAACAGCAGTATCTTTTGCCGCCGCTGCAGCTTTCTCCTACCCTCTCGCCAATGGCTTCCCCAAACTTAACGCAACCGTAATGTAGCAAGTCTGCAAGCTCGCCGGTGGAACTCTTCCCAGCGGAGCTCTCCCTGTTGCCTAAAGTCATTCGCAACGAATGGTGGAGGCGAGCTCGGCTTGGTCCCAGTTTCTGGGTCCATCATTGGACAAGAGGGTGAGCAATTGGGTTACTACCGATCCATTCAAGAGAGGTTGCCTCATGCGCACCTCTCCTCACCGGCGGCGCACATACAATGATCTCGCAGTTCATCATTCCAGGATCTTGCCCCAACATCGAGTGATCGGATTGACTGCTTTTCCCGCCTTGACCGTCACTTCAACCCCAGAGGTTAAAAACAGCACTCAAAATTTCATCATCAAGGGACCAAGGACGGAAATGTCACCGAGGGCAGTAACTGTATTGCTTATATTTCTAGACAGAACCTTCCTGTCGGTGCTGTCGTTGTACCCATTTCGAATGTCACCACTAATGGTAGTATGACAAGCTTTTCTGCTGAGTTCCCTTACGATGCTGGATTTATCCAGGGTTTGACATTTGGTGCTCTTATAACGGGACCCGGACCTTTCGATTCTAGCTCTGCTGTTGCCGCTGCCACCGTGAACGGCCCAGCTTTGATCGAGGTGGAGTAGATGGCTGGTGGAGTCTTCTGATAGCAACAGCTTAGGAAAATCCTTAGAAAAAACTGGGGTTGGACGATCTTCAAAGAAAACGACATGTCACAGCCTGCCTAATAATATAATGGAATGAAATGCTAATTGCACAAATATAATTCACTCGCTGTATGATTGTTCCTATGGCTGCATGAACCTTTTTTCTTTGTCCTTCGAAATGAGACAACACTTGGCGAGTGGGTTGAAGTGGATCTCCATGCTCCACAACAGCAAAAGAAAGAGAAAAAAAACATACAACAGTGGGTATTCGCTGGTGGTCACCCACCCAACTACTAATCCACCGATCTGAAGCTTGTGTATGGCAGAGCGGACGGGATGCCCAATATCTCTTCAGTCTATGGTCGTATGTGAAGGACTTTCGTTTATCTGAGTACATGGCAAGTGTCTGCAATGAAAGAACCGCAATCTGAGTATCTCGCTTAACACCTCTTACTCTCTAGGTATGTACAACACCGAACTATGTACACCTCTTGCCCGGTTTATCTGGACATCACCTATGTGCATCCAACACGAGTCGAGCTAACCGCAATATCATCATACCAGAACGTATTTGTATCCCCTCCATAACTCTCCCACCCAAAGTAAATAGCTGTAACCTTCGGCTTGATACTGCTCCTCTGCCACTGCGCCGCATTTGCATTCGCGACACCCGTCTTGCTCGTCAACCCCGCAATCGCCTTGTCATTCAACCATGTCTCCACCGTACCGTCAGGGCCCAGATGGTACTCGAAACATTGCCATGAACCGGTCGGAAGAGCGGCAGAGGTAGCGATGCCTTGGGGTGATAGATCGGGAAGTGTAGCGTCGTCGCTTTCGTGGTTGTACATCATGATCTTTGACTGTCCTCCAATGCGGAGGTGTTTCTTGGATCCTTGTGCGGAGTCAGGCATTGTGATGAAAGAGACGTGGGAGTCGGTGAGAGCCTTGGAGGCTTTTCTGTGCATTGATTAAAATCAGTATCGGTTTTGAAAAAGTCGAAAAGATTGGAGTGGAATATACATACAGCCATGTCCGAACGAAAACATCACCGCTGGGAACTTTTGTCGTGCCGAAGAAAATGTGCCCGCAGTATCCACCCGCACCATCCACCCTCATGGAATTCTTGCCAGTGTGAGCAGTTGAGGTGTCGAGAGTGACCTTTCCACCCTGGTTGCAATCGGCCGCGTAAGTAGGCCAAGCAGTCTGGTCCCAACCGCTCTCAAATCCCTCAGATACTTGAGCAAGCGACGACGGAAGGATAGCAAGAGCAAGAAGAGCGAATTGGCGGAACATGGTTACTGTAGATGCGAGGTACAGATGAATATTCACACGGAAAAGAACGAGAGAGATCGATGTATTTATACGCCAAAGCCCGAAAAAGCTTTTAACAAGAAACAGTCAGCATATTTGTCCACATATTGATCTGTCGGCTAGAGATGGTCGGAAGTGGCAGTTATGGTGCGTTTCAGCGGCCGGCAGGAACGGCGGCTCCGGTGTGATTTCAGCCGTGAGCCCAAATGCGGGGGTTGCTAGGCATGGCAGGGTCGTTTGAATGATCACGCAGACTCAGGTACATTAGTTTATGAAACGGATAAAGTATACTTCGGTTGTGAGATGTTCCTTGTTGAGTTTGTTGTTTAATTAATAAGAGTTCGGAGGTATAGCTTAGCCGAAACCAGACGGAGGGCTGCGTCCGCGTAACTCTCTGGGATTGAGGGCAATGTGCGATCATGATTTGTCAGCTTGTAGATTGCTTTAGGATGTTTAAGAATAAGATAAGTTTAATATTTTGAATAGGACTCAACTCGCTTTTTGTTATTGTTGTTGTTGTTTTCAATCAAGCAGCCAATGTCCTTCGCTTAATTCCTTTGTGCCCTAATTATTGCTTACCCAGATCTCGAGTACCATGGGGCTAAAACTCGAAGATTTGTATTTTAGTAGCACTCCACATAGATCTGCTATGCTTGAATCTAGTTTCATTGTTCAGGCGTTCGACTCGTTGATTTGAACTTTGTTTCTTTGTGAACAATTCTAAAAATAGGCTTCACATCAAAGAACAGGCTCTAACAACTGTTATTTAGACCAGCGTCCAGACTGACCACAATCTCACCACCATCCACACCAGTACCCACACAGGAGCAATCACAAGTAAAAACTCAAGATGTGTAGACTCATCGAAGCATACTGCAACGGTTGCGGTCGTCACCGCATGCAAACAATCATACCTTGCCTCTACCCCCGGGCCAACAACCATCCAGTCCCACAAACCACATATGATTACATTCAATTTTGTGGGATTAATATGTGCGGTACTAGTGCCTTTAAGGGGCGCCATGACATGAATTGAGTCCCAGGGCGTGCGAGTGACTCAGAGTGAGCACCATCAGTTTACATTCTTGTGTACTGTATGAGTACGAGGCTCTCTGTTTGCAAGAATTGCTGTTGGTTCTCATAAACTTGGTCCGTTAAACTCTTGTAAACTGTTCTGCACGTATAGACATTTATTTTCGAGTGTCACCTGATTATTGTATACATGTTTTTACTGAAACCCGAGAATCAAGCAGGGGCAATTCTGGCAATCCCCCATCTACCCATCGATTTCTCTACTACCACAATGACAGCAAAGTTGGCAGTCTCAACGCATGAGCTTACCCAAAACATAATTAAAAGTAAGTTAAACTTAGAAGGTGACTAAGAACTTAAGGATGAGCGCCTGAAAGACACCGCCTTCTTCTCGAGCCGAATACGGACGGCGACGAAGAACGTAGTAAGATATGGCGACAATGTGTTCTGAGTGGACGAGGAGGCTCAAAGTAAATGTTGAGCCGGATTTTCTTCTTATAGAATACTTTCGAGAATACAAGTAGGGGTGAAATTGGTGTTGTCTTCTTCTGCCCATAGCCATCCGATAATGTACTAATATGGTGGGTGACTTTGCTCCTACTAACTTCCTAGTACGCAGGAGACCGGCCCCCTACAGGGTCCGTCAATGCCTTGAGGAACGAGCCTGATAAACCAAGCAAAGCGAGCATTTGTTTTGTGAAACGAGGTAAAAGAAAAGAACGATCCTGACAAGCATTTGTCTTGTGAGGCCTACAGTGCGAATTTATACTAGGCATTGTACGGATGGCGTATTAGATAATCAAGCCCTGATATAGATTGAGTCTGGTGCTTTTCTCTTTCTTCCTTTTCTTCCTCTTATCTCCGTTCGCCATTTTGTTCCATATTGATCAGCATAGCTCCATAACCATCCTTAGTTAACAAGTACAAGTTGGCGGACCGTAAAGCATTCTCCCCGTAATACTTCCTCCGCGAATGACCAATCCAACGCCTCCCTTAAGAGTCTCAGTAAACGACAGTCCGGGTATGCGGTATACTGTGTCACCAACTGCAGCATTATCTCTGAGATCGAGCCGGAGTAAAGTGGGCCTGCGACACTCTGGACGTATCACTTCCTCTTTCCACGCGCCGCTCTGCAAGGCCCCTAGAGCGATTGAGACGTGTAACATTGCTGGAAACTGGCTCAAGGAGTTGTCTTTCGAGCTGCAATCTCTGCAGTTTCATTTGCCATCCACGCTCAGCATGAAGCTAGCAACTTTCAGATTCATTAGTAAGTGACAATTTAGACTTATATACCCATTTCCGAGCTCTATATGAGTTTTATCCTACTGGTCGTCGTTCTCCAAGGGAACGTGTTGCCAGTATGGCTGAAAAATCCTATGCGGGAATGCGTGTTTCCCCCTGAACCCCCGCTGAGGACAAGCCCATCAAAGGCCCACGGTGTACCGTTAGGCTTCTTTATTACGCAAACTATCAGAAGACACACGTCTGCGGTGAATCCAGGACGCTGCACTTGCCACCCATCATCATCCTTCTTCTTTCCTCGCGACCGTGAGATGCCTCCCAGTGACTTTTTCTCGAGTATGCAGTCTGGTGAGAAATCGTGCTTGACATTGCTCCGCATCGGGTCCTTCAGCTTGTAAGAGTCCGCGACGAACGGGTCATCGCATACCATGCGAGCCTGGGCGACTTCGCCATGGACGATCATATGCCCTCCTTTCACCTCTCCGAACGGGTTTTGGGGGGGCGGCTTGCATTCAACGCTTTCAATTCTAGCAACCGGGACGAGAGCTCGGTAACTGGTATCGACTCTGGCGTTATTGGCTTTGACCGAGCCGCCAAAGGTTTCCGAGCCCAGTCTCAGCCGTCCCTCCACAGACGCCCAGGACCACGAAGGGTGATTATTTTCAAATGGCCATGGACGAAGATATTCAGGGGATTGCTGACTCGGCAGCTCCCACAGTAGTTGCCTGGGTAGATCTGAACGCCACAAGCCGGCATGGTACTCGGAGCTGATGTAAGCGGATACTTTCTCAGCTACTGCGCCGACTGCTGTCAATCTGTCTGATTCCTTTGTGATACTCCGCTGCGAGTAAGCCTGTATAAGGCTGTGCCACTTGGTCATGGGATCGAGCTCGACGCCCTCGAGAGCGTTGATCAGACCCATGGCATAGATGTTATCGGGTCTGTAGTCGCACTCAGACAGGAGCTCTGATTTACACTCCCATACGAGTTCTGTTGGGACAAAGTGCAAGACGCGGGTCGAGAGCACGTTCTCCTGCCAGCACCATGCCCGGGTTGATATGCGGCCGAAGAGGTCGGATCTCTTTTCTTCGCGTCTGGGAATCAAGCGAGTGCACACTGTTGGAGAGTCTGGGTCATGTTCAAAGAGTTTGAAGGTGGCGGGGAGAAGCTTGGGGTCTCGATCGGTCAGGAACGGATAACTGCCATCTGGGGCACTCGCGGACGAGATCGTAAAGTATGCATTCGAATAATAGCTCCCCATCTTGCGCGCTTCTGTATGCCAATCGTTGCCGCCGTCTCCCTCTTGGATGATGCACAGCGAGTCGATCCACAGGTACGGGACGTCAAACATGCGGGCGAGTGTGACGGCATCCTTGAACACTTGGGTCAGCTCGTCCCAGTCGATGCCTGACAGTCTATTGCGGAAGTCGTCCATGACAGTTCGTGGAATGTGCACATCACCCCAGCAGTGGCTCAACGCGGCATACCTTCCAGTCTGCCCGGACCTGGTCTCGAAGAGCTTGATCACGCTCCCATCACTGGGACCGATGTCCAAGACCCTCTTGGGGAGCAGAGCGTCTCCTTGTTGGCACGACTTGTGATTCTGAGTGCACCGCTCTAGACAGTCTTCGAAAAATTTGAGGCTTTTTTTGCTCCAGGTCTCTCCGCTTGGTTGCTTCAGTCGCGCGAGACCCGGCAAGTATGGTATGACAGAGGCTTTTAAGTGTCAGCACGCGGGGTGGGTGAGGACTGAAGAGTACTTCTACCGTGAGGATTGTAAAGCTGCAGGGTGGCGAATACCTCCTGGAATGGCTCTGAGAATTCGATGGGGATGACCTCTCCACGGCGAACATTAATACCAACCACACACTTTATCCCCTCTCTGGTTTCTGCCATCCGCTTGCTTTCTGACAAGACTTGCTTTGAGTTGGGAACATAACGGTGGAAAATCCTCATGAGGAGATCACAAAATCCACAGCCATCTCGGGAGGACTTATCGACTTCCCACAAAAGAGCCGCAATGTCAAATTTCCTGAACGCGGACCGTGGATGTTGAGGCTTCCTGAGGGCCACTGCTGCAGGGTCGAGATTAGAGCACACTTTGCACGACATTTTATCTCAACAGATTTAGTTTGTTGCGTCTGTGTCGATAGAGTGGTGTTGGGTGCGTGCCTTCGATTATTAAAGCTGAGGACGCCGCGAATTTTCCACTGCTTTACGTGGTTGATCGTGGTTGGCGGTCTCTCGTGAGAGTCGAGCGAATAAAAGGAGATGGACGACATAGCCTTCTAGCTGGCGACCTGTCGCGCCTCACAATGTGCACATCATATAACCTTACTCTCGGCCATTGGCTTATTAAATGATGAATGATTCCTTGAACTCTGCGGGGCAACTGAATGGTGTTGATATTGCATGTGCATGTAAGATCTTAGGTGCTTTGCGTCTGTTAACGAGGGGGAAGATACACAAGCACAACGCTGTAAGTCTCTGTAAGTACCTAACTTTCTCATTTCGGACGTCTGTTGCTTCCTTAGTGTGACCGTTTGTAGAATGTTTCCTGTCTTTTTCTTAGCTCAATATCGCCAGTAGTTAACTGAATCAGTATTGAATCCTTAATAATACTAGTGTAGAGTATGTTTTGTCAACGCTGCCGTCTCTTAGACAGACACCTGAGATCTGAGGGCTGATACACGGACGACCCCCTGTTACTATGAGGACGACCCCCCCCCCCCCCCCTGTTTTTATGGCAGAAAACACGTTGTCCCCGCAAGTACTGCGGCAGTAAATTAGAGTGGTTGCACCTACCAAAATTAATGTAATAGTACTTTAAGATGCATTTCGCATACTAATGCTAAAACTAAAAAAGAGAGACTAATACTGAGTTGCCGGATTATAACAAAATCATCGTCCGGAACGATAGCTCTAGACAACTGTAATGCTACTGGGAATTGAAAAGCACGTAAAGGTAAGGGGAAAATTCTCGTGGATATGTGTTGTGAGGATGATTATTCAAATCACGATGCGTTACAATGTACACGTCAAGAAAGGTACGCGATTTCGCGATTAATTAGGTGGCGCTGGAAGTCACTTTTCACCGCTGACATTTTAGGTCACCGCCTTAGGAAACAAGGGGGGGGGGGTCGTCCTCATAGTAACAGGGGGTCGTCCGTGTATCAGCCCTCTGAGATCTTGTGACTGGTGGTGATAAATGGGCTGAAACTTTCTCTCATGCAATATACGGCTTCTTCCGCTAGCTAGCTTCTCGGCAGGAGGGGTAAGACATCTTCCCACTGGCGTGCACGGTCCATCCATTTGTTCCAAGGTATGTGAGTGGGCACCATCAGTTGGCATTTGAGTATGAGTCTTTCTTTTCGCAAGAATTGCTTTTGATTCTCTTGGACTTGGTTTAAAATAGCGCCCTGCTAGAAGTTCTCGTAATGTATGTACTACTTTGTTTTAATGCAAATTATACATTTTATAAGTAATTCTTTAGTTAAGAAGAATAAAATTTTGATCCCAATTTAGACAATTTTTTTAATACCGTTTATAACTTAAAATTTAATGCTATAATTAATAACCTCCTATTGCCTAAAAGCCATTATGATTCGTTAGCTTTAAATATTGGCCCCCGCTGAACTCATATGCTACTTACAGTGTTATTAATGCGCCAATAACATGGCAGACATCCGCGGGACTCGCTTGGTGTTGTTATTGAAGTCGGACATACTTACCCGAGCGCGGGGCTGGCCTGCATCGCTGCCGTCGTCAGCGACTGCACTTTTTCCCTTAGAACCTGAACATGACGTTGCGGAAAAGATTCTCCGTACGAGATCCCTAGGGTGAGGGGAAGACGGCTTGTAGTGAGGGAGGGTAGGTTGTAGAACGTGCTTAACGAGACAAGAGCCAGATAATTCGCGAAGGGCCTCGTTGGATGAATCCATTGATATTGGACATTCGGCTGTCGATGTTAACGTGAAGCGTAATGGTACTGTCACTTGCAAAATCGGATTCGTCTCGTCTCATGCACGTAGCCCCGCTAAAGAACCATTGCCAACAAACACGTGTGAGCACAGACCATCATCCAAGAGGCTTAGCTTCGCCGCACGATTAGCAGGCAACGTAGAAATGTGAGCGGAATTGAATGCATTACCATCCAAGCGTATCCTGCCCTGTTGTTCTAGCCTTCGAAACAAAATGCCGCCTTTCAGACTGCTCAAGGACAAGTTCAAGCAGCACAAAGAGAAGAGAGCGGATCAACGCCGCAATGGTTCCAGTTCGCCGGCGACGGAGACGGACCAGGTCTCCTCGACAGAACCGGCAAAACTTACTTGTACATCTGAACGGGCCGGACCGTCAGATCCACAGCCACTAAAGGACCGGGACCTCTCTAGCAAGAGCCCCGATCTATGGAAATCCGCTTACGACAAATTTCGAGAAGACGAACACGACCTGCTGGAGGACTACGACAAGCACGTATTTGGCGCTGGTACGGTGAATGCATGCCCGGGTCGGGAGGCCATCGAGACTGCTCTCACCCAGCTGCAACTGGATCGAGAAAATAAGCAATGGAGGATCTCGGTTCTAAACCGCGATATCAAGATACGAGTACAAGTTGAGAGGGTGGTCCATGTCCTCAAATGGTCCGATCCGTTAGTGAAGAGTGCCCTGAGTACTCAGCCTTACGCAGCACTAGCGTGGTCTGGTGTTTCGTTGCTTCTCCCGGTAGGTGTGGTAGCGAAGTAGCCGGTGGACTGCAAAGCTCGTGCTAACATTGACAGCTCCTTGCGAATAGTGCCACGCACAATGAGGCAATGTTAGAGGGTCTCGGCTCAATTGGTGAACTTCAGGAGTTTTGGGAGGCCCAGGAGAAGACATCCCTCCGATCCGATCGCCAACAACACTACAATGACCTCATCGAGCCCTTAGTCAAACTATATTCACTTTTCTTCGCATACCAGGCTCATGTTATCTGTCGCCTCTCTAAAACCCAAACTTCGCGTGCATGGAAAGGTGTGACTGGCCCTACATTTTGGACAGACAAGCTGGACAAGATTAACAAGGTGAGCGAACATTGCTGCAAACTTATTGGCGTATCCCGGGAAGGCGATAGTCAAGCGAGGAGCGATAATCTTCAACGAGAGGTCGAAAGGTCCCGGAAAGCCCAAGAAGATATACTGGAGAGCATAAAGTTACATAGAAGAGAAGAGCAGGAAACACAACTACTTAAAGACTTAGCGGAAGTGGCAGGAGACTATGAGAGGTACAAGAACCTCAACCCAACCAGGGTTCCTGGCACCTGCGAGTGGTTGCTGATGGATGAGAGATTCTGCAACTGGCGGGAAAACGCATCCTCAAGTCTTCTTTGGGTTTCAGCAGGGCCTGGACTTGGCAAGTCGGTCTTGTCAAAATCTCTCATTGACGAGGGGCCGTTGGCCATCACTACGATGACTATCACACCATCTTCCAATGAGCCTACTACTAGCACACAATCAACTGTATGCTACTTCTTCTTCAAAGATGGTGGTGCTGGCCTCATGGATAGTGCTCAAGCTTTGTGTGCTCTGTTGCATCAGCTCTTCATTCACCCTTCTACCACTGGACTGATCAAGTATGCACTTGAAAAACATAAAGAACACGGAAGATCTCTCACAGAGAAAGTTCATGAGCTCTGGCGAATCTTGTCAGCCTGCGCCACAGCTTCAGATACCGGTGAAATCATCTGCGTCCTCGATGCTCTAGACGAGTGTAAGGAGGATAGTCGGGCAGAACTTTTCAGAATCCTCGAAGAGTTCTATTCTCAAAGTGCGAGACTGTCGGCCGAAAACTCGAAGCTCAAGTTTCTCATCACAAGTCGTCCGTATGATGATTTGGAGACGTCTTTCAGAGCATTCCCTGACGCTGTCTGTTTGCGATTTGATGGAGACGACAAGTCCGAGGAAATCCGAAAAGAGATTGATCTCGTCATCGACGCTCGAGTACCTGACATAACAAAAGATTTTGCTCCTAAGGATCAACAAACGATTTCCGAACATCTCAAGAGCATGCAGCATCGCACATACCTCTGGCTACATTTGACGTTGAATATGATTGAGCAAAGCCCTAATGAATATGGCAGGAGATGTGATGTTGAAAAGTTATTGTCCGGGTTGCCATCCCGAGTCTCTGACGCATACGAAAAGATCTTGAGCCGAAGCAAAGTCCAGTCTCGGACAAGGGCTCTCCTTCACATCTTACTTGCTGCTACACGACCTTTAACTCTTGATGAGGCGAATATTGCGTTGGCACTGGCTATTGAAGAGCAAGAGCCGAACTCACACGCGCAAATCGAGTCCAGTCTAATGTGGCCAAAGAAAAATTTCCGAAGCATTGTTACGAATCTTTGCGGCCTTTTTGTTACCGTCTACGACTCGAAATTATCGTTTATCCACCAGACAGCAAGGGAGTTCCTCTTAGATTCCAAACAAGAAGGGAACTGGAAAGGTAGCTTCACAATGCCACAATCCCATAGCACAGTATCAAGATCATGCCTTCTTTACTTACTACTGCCCGACATCAATGAGCCAACCGAAGACGGTGAATCTTCTCAATATCCATATCTCACCTATGCTACTCACTCTTGGCCTGTGCACTTTGTCTCACAAAAGTCTGTCGATGCTAATGCATTCCGCAAGCATGCTCGCAGGCTTTGTGAAACCAGACATCAAGCAAAAATTTGGGCACCTAGCTATTTCAAGAAGAAATCTAGAAGTTATGATGGCTGGTCAGATTTAGCTTTGGCAAGCTTTTTTGGTTTCAGTGAGGTTGTGGAAGATATCTTATATCAGGAGAAACTACAAGTCGAGGTTAACTCGAAGAATAAATTCGGTCAAACACCGCTGCACTGGGCTGCTGATCGCGGGCACGAGGGCATCACGAAGCTGCTACTCGCGGTCGAGCAGATCGAGGTCAACTCGAAGGATAAAGACGGTCAAACGCCGCTGCACTGGGCTGCTCAGCAAGAGCATGAGGGCGTCGCGAAGCTGCTACTCGCGGCCAAGCAGATCGAGGTTAACTCGAAGGGTCAAGTCGGTTGGACGCCGCTACACCTAGCTACTTGGTACGGGTACGAGGGGGTCGTGAAGCTGCTACTCGCGGCCAAGCAGATCGAGGTCAACTCAAAGGATAGAGACGGCCAGACGCCGTTGCACTTAGCTGCTGAGCACGAGCATGAGGGCGTCGCGAAGCTGCTACTCGCGGCTAAGCAGATCGAGGTCAACTCGAAGGATGAAGACGGTCAGACGCCGCTGCACTTCGCTGCTAAGGACGGGCACGAGGGGGTCGTGAAGCTACTACTCGCGGCTAAGCAAGTCGAGGTCAACTCGAAGGATGAAGACGATCAGACGCCGCTGCACTTCGCTGCTAGGCGCGGGCGCGAGGGCGTCGCGAAGCTACTACTCGCGGCTAAGCAAATCGAGGTTAACTCGAAGGATAATAACGATAAGACGCCGTTGGACTTAGCTTATGAGTTCAAGCACGAGGGCATCGCGAAGCTGCTACTTATGGCCGAGTAGGTTAAGGTTAACTTGAAGGACCCTTAGTGGGCAAGGATTCCTATGCGGCAGACTTGATGGCAAATCTCTTTATAAAGGCGACAGAAAACTTCAGAGGGGTTGAAGACTACAGTCACGTTAGACTTGTTAGAGCAACGGCAATAAACTTACAGTGCATATCTGATGGGTAGGCGTCCTGTAGGAAGCTAGAAGCAATGATGGGGATAGCAAACTGCAGTAGCTTTTGCGGACTTTTGATATTGTGAACTCCACCAGATGGTTCTGTAGGTTGCTCGCCACTGGGTTATCAATTCGTCATGCAGATATGAAGTTGAAGGGCTCTACCGAAGTTGCTACGATGTACTTTAACGCATGGTGAAAGAAGGCGACAAAGTGGCAAGCTGAGAAGAGGGTCTGAGTTCTGACTTTGGCATCTCGTACTTGGTCAGAGAAGTTCAGTAGCTGCTCAAACAGCTCGCGGTGGCGATTTTTGTTAGAGTGGTCTTTGTTGTAGGCTGTGAGGCTGAGGATTCGGATGTCTGAGAACTGCTCTGAGACGTCCATCGTAGTTTTCTCGTTCATCATCTGCTTGAAAGCCCTCGTAGGGTTTTCTGCTACACAGAGATGGAAATGACTTGATATTTAGTCTAAAATAAAGTCCTAGATCATAACCTTCGTAATTTCAAACGTTCTTTACTACAGGTAGCTAGCAACGCAGATTTACTGACAAGAAAGATATCATCAACAGAAGGAACTTCCCAACTTCTTTCAAATACTGGGTAAATTCCGAAAAAGAAATGGACATGCTTATAGTTCCTCGATGCTTACCTGTCGTGAACAGATACCAGTCATCGCTGAATTTGCACTTCTTGTATTGTTGGTCCACAGGTCCCTACATGAGCATACTTTGGGCTGGAAAAGGGGGTGCGGGTCAAAGCCAGGGGTTTCGTAGTATATAGTCTGGCTCTCCTCGCACTCTCTTAGAAAATACACAGATTTTTCAACCATACATTGTTTACTCTGTCGCCATACTGATATATCGATATATTACGTGGTACATGAACCGGTACTGCACCGACATGTATTATCATGGGCAGCTGCGAAAAGAATGCGCCACTAGCAGGAGACCGAATTAAGAGAAGAGAGTTGCATGCAGAGGAAAGAAACACCACTCATAATTCCTCACCACAACAGTTCCGCGACAAAGTCAATATTGATTCAATATTCATGCATTCCCCAGACTTTCTGCCATCACCAGTCATCTCTTTACTACGCTTCAAAAAGTAACCCGAGGCACCTACGCCATCGAATGACACTTCCAATCAAAACAAGCAAACCCACAAGCCAAGTCCCAAGCAAGTGTGTCGCCCCTTCTCTGCCATTGGCCCTCATCAATAAGCAGAACTTATCGTTGGTGCGTTTGGCGGGGCGGTTACGCGAAATCGTATGCGATTACCTAAGTCCTGTTGATAAGTGCGCCGCGCCTTCGAGGGGCCGCATCTCGAGCACCGCCGGCTTAAATTTTATAATAAAGGCACCGTTAGAACCGCGCGCGCGCGGCCGTCAAAATGGGCCTGTAGGCGAGCGATTTGGACAGGTAGTTGCCGAGATATTAAGGGGTAAAAGTCACGTGATATCAAGGGAGGTACAAGACCGCGGGCACTCGCGACACGCAATATAAGGGTCTATAAAAGAGGTAGATTTTAAGTAGAAGGAAGTCCTAGCTAGCTACTATAGCCCTTTCGTTAACTGCGTACCGCGCGAAGCGCCGCCCCGCCGCCCCCAGAGCCCCCCGCGGCCTCGCCTACTCTGTTTACCCTGCCCCCTCCCCTTCCCTCGCAGGCTCGGGCCCTCCTGGCCCTCCTGGCGGCGCTGGCGTAACTCGTCCACGAGCTGGTTCAGGCTCCGGCCGGCGCGCAGCTGCTCGAGCTCGTCGACGGCCTCCTCCTCGGTCCTCCCCCGCGCTATACGGGCGCGGACCGCGTCCCAGATAACCTTGCGCCGACAGAACTGGACCTTGATTGTATTCCCTGGCCGCCAGCGGCTCCCCCAGCGCTCTTCGAGCTCCCTGATCGCCACCTGGCCCGGTAGCCCGTCTCGCCACTCTCGCCAGGCGTCCTTGACTGTAAAGACTCGAGCCAGGGCTGTCACGGCTGGTAAGCCTGGCTCGATGAGAGGCGCGAGAGGGAGAGGCGTAGGCGTAGGCGTAGAGACGGGCGCTGCTACCGTGTCCGCTGTTAATATCCCCGGCCCTGTGCCTAAGTAGCTCGTGACTGAGGTTATCGTCGTAGTAATTAGGACTTGGCCTTGTACGAGGGCATCGAGGCTGCTTTGCAGAGCCTGCAGTCGGTCCTCGAGCCGGCCCTCGAGCCGGCCGACGAGCCGCTGCGTGCTCTGGAGGATCGCCTCGCGCGCGCTCTCGAGGACACCACTCAGCTCGGGCAGCGCGCGCTCGAGGAGTAGGCTCCGTGGCTCGCTCGGCCCTGTAGCGTCGGCCTGGACGAGTAAGGCGAACTCGTCCCAATCTGGCCCGTAGAAAGGGGCGTAAGCGAAAAACGGCAGCGCGGGGTAGCGAGGCTGTAAGACAGCGAGGTCTTGTAAGAGGACGACGCGGAGGCGCCGTAGGAGCTTAAGGAACCCGTCGCCAGCGAGGTCATCTTCGTCGAGGCCGCCCTGCGCCCAGGTACACCGGCGCGCGCGCGCCTCAAAGCGGGCCTCCCACTCCTCGAGCCAGGGCCAGAGCTGCTTCTGGAGGGCGTACGGCGGCTCGTGGGCAGCACGCGCGAGGAAGTAGTCGCTAGTAGACGTTAAAAAGCCGGCGACGATACGCATAAACTGCCGCGGTAAGTGTGTAAGGTAAGCCTGGCAAAGGACGCTCTGGTTCCAGCGGCCAGCTTGCGAGATCTGCGCGAGCGAGCTGCCGTGCGTTTCTGCGCTCTGCGCGCCTACACGCCGCGGCAGGTGCGTCTTCTTCGTCGAGACGACCCCGGCTGCGCCAAAGACACGCCACGTCTCTTGAAGCTGCGTCGGGTACGAGAGCTCTTGCTCACGGTCCTGGCCAACGAGCACTTTGATTCGGTACCAGTCGCTCCGCTGGCGGAAAGACGGCGGCGCCTCGCCAGCGATATGCCAGCGCTAGAAAAGGAGCTGTGCGAGGGCGCCCTGCGTACAGAATAACGGGTCCTTATGTCGAAGGGAGCCCATGAACTCCTTCTTCGCTGTCTTATTTAGCTTGCCGTCTCGCAAGAGAGTGACGAGGCAGCTACACGGCGTCGGGCCCTCTGTTAGCGGGTAATCGAGCAGAGAGAGGTCTGCTAGCTCCATCTTCCGCCGGTTTTCGCCACGCAAGAGGTAGTAGTGCCCGAGGAGCAAGTCGAGCCTCGTTCGCAAGTTCTGCGGCATAAGCGCGGCTCCAGAGAGCAAGACGTCTTGAATCCGCAGCCACTCTTCGGGCGAGTAGCCGGCCTGGATCCCGTCATTGCCTCGGTCCTTAAAGGTCTCCCGATCAAGCTTGCCACGCTGGCGCGCCCGCTGCTCGAGGAAGCCCCGGACAGCCGCACCGCGAGGGTTCTCGGTATTGTGGCTACCGTGAGCGACCTGTAATCGCCAGAGCTCGATTACAGCAGCAATATACGCGTCAACTGTCCCTTTCGTAAGTAACGAGCCCTCGCCGCTACTACTGCTACCTCTACTACTGCTGTCGCCAGTCGTACCCGGCTCTCGAGCGAAGGCCTCCGGGAGCACGTAGCCCTCGCGGTCCTCCGCCAGCAGCTCTGCGATCTCCGCGAGCGGGACCTCGAGGGTCTGGGCGAGGCTCTTGGCCTCGAGCAGCGCTGCCGCCTCCTGGTTATAGTCACCCGCCCCCTTCCTCTTCTGCTGCTGCTTCTTCGTCGACGGCTTGCCGGCTGGCTTAACGCGCCGGAGGAGGACGTCCTCCTTTAGCCAGGCGGCTAGTTTGTCTGGGGTCACGAGCTCGCCGTCTGGCCAAGTATAGAACGAGCCGTCCTGCGCGAGCCGCGGCTTGCTGCACTAGTTCTAAAGAGCGGCTCTGTTAGCTAGCTAGCTACACATATATACACACGAGGGGGAGGGAGGGGGACGTGCCTTCCACTCCTGCTGCTTCGACCGGTAGCTGCGTGCCGTATTGTCCGGCTGCTCGTCCTTCTTCGCCTTCAGGCCAGCGCGGCGGGCCTCCTGCGCGCGCGTCGTCGCGGCGGCGTACGAATCGTCCATGGCTGTCGGTCCGTCTCTGTCTCCGGGGTGCGGTGTTTGGCAGTTGTTGACAAACGGGGGACACGCGGGGGAGAGGTGATAAGTAGCACGCGCAGTCCCCGCGCCGCTTATCAGAAGGCGCGCACGCGATTTCACGGCGCGCCGCCCGCGGCCGGTAAGCAGGTCACGGGACCCAAGCGAGGGGGGCGCGCGGTGTCGCGGGTTGCGGCGCAACTGCGCGGGCCCCCGATAAGCTTAATTAGAGAACGCCAGCACGCCCCTTGATCTGCAGGCAACGCCCACATCCAGGCCCCCTGGCGCCGATCGATTTTCGCGCTTCAGGCCGGGAACAACAGATTCCGGGACACTACACTTCGAACTATCAGAAGAAAGCGCGCATCCACCCAGCCAAAGTCGCCAGTCTGCCAGACCTACAGTATATAATGGAGGAGGCGCCGCCCGTCATGTCCAGTACGGATGGGACTGCGCATCGGATGAACGCGGATTCTGTTTGGTGTTGATCGATGTATGGATGCGCGTGAGCTGTGCTGAAACAGTGTCGAGACAAGGAGAGCTGCATTGAGCCGACGATCGCATTTTTGGTTGGCATTCTTGGATTTGGGAGAGAAGAGAGGGAATACATCTTTGGAAAGAGACTTCTTTCTTGCCCTTCTGCCACACAATCTTTTGCGCAAAATATCGCATTCGACTTGGGTTACTCGACTTGGATATCTTTGAGTCTTGCTCTTGCGCTTGCTCCCTCCTGGCACCCGATTTGGCAATGCAGCTTTGCAGTAACCGTCGCGAAGGCTTCGTGAGTTTTTCTGCGCATGTGCTGGAATGGAGAGAAAGCTGACTGAGAAAAGGGCCCTTCATCAACCATCTCCTCTCCTATACCAACATCCTGCTTCGTCGACGTAATCCTCATACCCCTCCCAATCTGGACCGCCATCTTCCTCCTCCCTATCCTCTTTGCCCTCTCTCTACACCACCGAAAACAAAACTACAACCCCTCGACTGCATACTTGCGCGCCGTCCCGCGTCGAAACTGGGCGTTCACTATCACATCCGCTGTATACTATATCCTAATTGTGGCCAATGGCTTGATGATGACATTGGAGTTTGTTCGTTTGGAGTTGATCCATTTTGGGATTGGTTTGCTGCCGTTTGTGTATGCGGGGTTAATCATTGCTCTATTGCTGTACTGGAGCGAGGGTGTCAAGGGGAGAATAAGGGGCTGGCAGGCTGTGAATGCTGTGATTTGGATTGGGGGTGTGGTCATGAGTGCTGTGAAAGTGGTTGGATTGAGCAAGGAGGGAATCGACTCTCGGAAGGGATCGAAATACCCGCTGAGTGATCAGGTTATTGATGTGGCGGTCATGGCTGGAGTATATGCTGTGGTTGCGATATTAGAAGTCGTCCTGGGCTTTTGGAGAGCGTTAAGGAGAACGCGGAAGGAGGAGGAGAGTCCACAGAGTGGTATGAGCCCTGTGATGGAGAACTCTGAGTTTGTGGGGAAGTTTCGGCCAAATGTTTGATTGAGGATAAATTTTGATACCCGGTGCTTTAGTTGATGAAATTGTATACCTTGTGTTCCATTCTTCTCCGTTTCTTACACTTGGTCCAGATTGAGCCGTCACTTTCGAGGAGGCTACCCAGGTCAGCTAGTATATTTCCAACGTCATGGGATATCCGAATACCAGATGAAGCCTCAAATTGCTGTCATTACATGTACGTGCATCCAACTTGTATTGCTACCAAATATCTACTAATCGTTCTCGAAGGCCAACAGCACAAACTAAAACTCCTTCCAGCTAATACAATCTAATTTTGATGGGTATCAAAAAGCAAGGGCTCCCCAAACGCCATCTAGCAAGCATTATCGCATCGTCCCTCTATAATCCGACTTTATTCGAGTCCTCGTCCGAATCGACTTCAATCCCTCAATTACTCTTTACCTCCTGCTTCGCCAACCACTCGCTAAAGATCCAAGCCTCCAAACTCTCACTCTTCAATCCCTCCGCTGCCATTCCTGAGCGTGGGAGTTCAATTTCCATCAACTCAGGTCTTCCACTCTTTTTAGACACCCAAGATCTCCTCTCAGCGTCATAAACATACCCCTCAAGGGCCCTCGACGGCGGACTCAGCGGCCTCTTCGCCCCCATCTTCGCACTCTCCTCCATCTTGGCCCTAACACTATAGTGCATAACCTCATTCGTCCTACTCCCCATACTCACCCCATTCGGGCCGTCAGGCCTCCTATACCTCCCCGGAGTACGAATTTTACTGCCCAGAAAACTCCACAGGATAGTCGGCAAGAAGCCACTATAGAAGGGATCTGTATTCTTCGTCCAGCTCGGATCGGCCGTGTTGCGCGTGGGCGAGCAGATCTTCTTCACGTACTCGGTGTCGAAGTCTAGGAGGCCGCGGGAGGTGAACTGGTCGATCATCCATACGAGTGTGATGTTGGAGATCTTGTGGTCGGGTTCGCCGCCGCCGACGTCACTGTGGTGCCCCGGGAACCAGGTCTGGATCAGGGAGGGGTGGATGATGGTTCCGTCTGTGCTGCGTGTGAATTGGGCGTTTGGGTCGCGCCACCAGAGGGTTGGGGAGAAGGAGGAGCGGTGTTCGTCGAGGCCGAGGGCTTGGAAGGCGTATTCGACTCCTGGGAAATCGTCAGCAAGGAACTCAAAGCAAAGCAAAGTACGAGAAAGGCAAGGGAAAGGACTCACGTTCAGGCAACTGCGTATCCAAAAACTTCCACTTCTCATCCTCCCCCAACATCTTCGTGAGCCAATTCTCAGGGACACCCAACGCACCCACCGTCTCCCAGCACGCCACAGCTTTGATCTCGACTTCTCCAGGCGGGATCCTCCAATTGGTGCCCTCCAATTTCTCCTTCTCGATGAAGCTATCCAAGGACTTCGTGAAGTCCGGTGTGGTCTTGGCTTTCTTGTAGAGCGAGTACACGGCTTTGAAGTATTGCATTCCGTCGCGCGAGAGCATGCCGAGAGCACCGATCAACCCGGCGACTGAACGGACGGTATATGCACCGCGCGAGAAACCGAGGAGGAAGATCTCGTCGCCGGGTGCGTAGTTGTATGCTAGATAGGAATACGCTTCGCGGGAATTCTCTTCGAGTCCTAGTCCGAAACCGCCTATGCCAAAAGGAGAGTAAATGTCAACACAAGTCCTTTCCGAGGAAGCGAGAAAAAGCGAAGCAAGGGAAGAGGGGTGCGGGACAACGTACCAGACAACAATTTCTGCGTCTTCGTCAACGCATCACTACCTACACCGGCTTGGTAGAACATGATCTGCTCTTTCTCATCTTCGCCTCTGTTGTGCTTGAGGGCGCGGCAGAAGTTTATCGCGTTGGTGTTGTCGAGTGGGGAGCTGTTGTCTGCGGATTGCCATGTCCCATCGCAGGAGACGATGAGGCGTTTTTGGGCTTTGTTGTCATCTGAGGATGATGTGCTGTTGCTTGTTCGGGCGCTAGTTGTAGACATCTTGGGTACGATTTTGATCCGCCTGGTAGGCGAGAAAGTGCGTTTTGTTGTTGTGTTTCGTAAAAGGGGGCGAGTCAGGTGATGAATTCAAGCGAGAGAATTGTTCACTATTATCAAGGTTTCAGACTTTCACAAAGAGAAATGAGAGCATCAAGAAAAATAAACGAACAGAATAGATTAATAGAACACTCGTCTTAAGAGCAGGATATCTTGATACATATATACCGTCCTCATTTCCCACTTCACCGACAATCTCTCTCACTTACTGTATCAAAGTAAGCAGGCAGCCCTACAGACAGGCTGTCTTTGGTGCAACGGCTTCCAGTACAGTGAGTGATAGGCAGTGTTGTGCTCAGCTTCTCACACACTGCGTTTTTGCCATTGGTGCGTTTTCCTCGTTCATCTCGCATCCAGGTTTTTCTTATGTCAGGTTGGGTGAGCCAAGGCTGGTGCTTACTGCTGCACTGCCGATCCCGTTCTTCGCGATCGTTACGGAAACGACTCGATTGGGCATTCGTCGCTTTTGGTTCCGAAAATTTGTTCTGCTGGAAGTACTTGACCAGAACTGTTACTTTTAGAAATCAATATCTTGATTTATTCCGAGCTTGCAGAGAAGACTTCTTATTAAAAGAGAGGCTTTTCTTTTCCTTCAACCAGCGGTTGAGAATTATTACTACTGGATTGCAGCAAGGCAGAACGAAGCGCAGCGAATTTGTCTTTCTAGGGAGTCAGTCAAATGGAAGAAGGGTCTGTCTAAGCCCTGCCTCGCTAAAATCTCACCACAGCCCTGTCTGCGCCTTGAAGGTAGGAATTACTTTTCGACTTCGCCGATTATTATATATAGGGTCATTTGGAATGACATTATGGTGTAACATTGAAATGGCTTTGGTCGCTGAGAGGGGCGTTGCATCTTTCTATTGACGTATGTTGCGGTAACCGACTTATCTTGTTCAGTATCTTCTCATGACTGCAAATCAGCCTGGAGATTTAGGGATGTTCTATCTAGGTAGTTCTAGGTAGTTCTAAATTCACACGACATACCTAGGTAGCTTTTTTAAGTCAGACTCGATCCTTATGAGAGTGTCTGTGGAAGTCAAGGCAGCGTCGTTTTCATTCTTCCTCTGATCGTAGATGTAGAGTTTTAGTATTTTGTACAGGTGCGGGGTTCGAACGGCGTCATACTGTCTATGCACGTAGCCATAATTTACAATCCTCTAGTCCACCTCTACGCGATCGACAAACGGCAATGCCTTCAACCATGCAACCCGCTCCTCCGCATTCCTGGCCTCGCGATCCAAAAACCTTTCGATGCCACTAGCCAGCTGGTCTTTCAAAGTCTCATAATCCTCGTTGCTGACCCTGCCGTCCCAATATTTGAAGCCTCCTGCATCGCTTATAAAAGTGTTCATAAGATTCACCCCCAGAGCCCATAGCTCCTCGTCCTTTTCCTGCTGCTTGATCTCAGCGGCGGAGAAGTGGAGGGGACACGGCATTATGGGGAGCCCATCGGATCCCGTCCCCACAACCTTTGGCCACTCCTTTTCGACGTCCCTCAACAGGTGGTTGAGGTACGGTTCGTAGTCCATTAGAACCGTGCCTGGCACAACGGTAACCTGGTGACGTAGGCTATCTCTCTGCTGCATTGCCAGGAACGCTTCAGGGTTTTGCTGATAAGACTGGGCTATGTAGAGATTGTGGAGCGTCTGAGCCTGGTGCAAAGCCTTCGCCTCGCGTTGTTCGTCCGGAGACAATGTGTTGAAGTTGTCGGGAAGACTAACTTTCCCCAGTTCCTCAGGGTTCGGGCCATTGAAATCCAGAAAGCCAGGGCGTGTGACTTGCGTGAAAAGCGGGGATGCGCTGACGGATTGCCAGTCGATGATGCCTAGGATTCGAGTTGGGATTTCTGGGTCGACGAAGAAGTTTTGCGTGTGCAAATCGCCATGCCAAAGGACAGATGCGTGTGTTGGTTTCTCTTCCGGTAAGACGTCAGCGGCCACCTTCAAGTAGTTATTTAGTGCGGATAGTTTTGTCGATGGACTGGGCTGGTATTGTCTCGGTCCGTAAAAGAGTCCTTCGGGCATCCCGGGGTATCGAAGCCCTTTCTCTACGCAGGCAATCTCTCTATACGCGACGGCGGCCACGTACTCTTCAATTGTGGACCCTAGGCCGAGAGATCAGTATGGCATGTATTTGGATTAGTGGAGCGGGAGGTTACATGGTCCACGATCGATATCCAAGACTCCTTTCCCAAAATCGAAGAAAGAACGGTGGTTAGTAGGCCCCATTTCGAACTCCGCACTGTGGACTTCCTTTCCGTTTCCATCAACATATAGCGGCGTAGTACTATCCAACTGAGGCAGGTCGTGCTTATAATACAACCCTCCGAACTTCTTGAACTTGGTCGAAGCAAGTGCCCGTTCGATCCCAACAACCTGCTTCAGGATCTCAGCCTTTTGCGAGCCCTTCATGTCATCCCAGACATCACTCAGCATCACGCCAGACTGCTTTTCCATGATGATGTACTCGGCTCCAACGGGGTTGTTTGACAGTCTAGAGTTCCACGCATAGATTCGAGGAATAGGGAGATGAAGAGTATTTTTCAGCTAAGAAAGTCAATACGCAGATTCAGTCAGATCAAAAAGGGGGCCTGTGTACGAAATCCATAGTGGCAACTTCACTGGCCGTAGTAAAGTGCGCTCGTCCTGCGTTGGGGTTCGGAAGTTTCGCGATAACTTCTCTTCCGTCATCCATAGTCAGAAGGAAAACCTTGTTGAACTGGCCCTCGGAAACTTTCACGACTTGCACGCAAGATTCTGACCCGATGGCACTTGCGGCAACCCGACAGAGCTTCGTCAGATCGAATTTAACGTAGCGAGCCGCGAGCTGTTCTCGTTCCCCCCAGAGCCATCGCCCTGATGTGAATCGACTGAGTGCATCTAGGTCACGCCTCGAATCTAAGAAAGGGGGGTTAGATGGTTTTGACCCATTACATGAAGAGGGTGTCCTTGCTTGCCCCTGAACGTCACACCATTTTGCGGCATTCTGAAAGGACTGGAGCTCAAATGCCGTCTACAGTGCGCAGGATAGCCATCACGTTTAGCGGATCTGTTCAAATAACTGGTGGTCGCGAGCAGACAAGAACAACCGAGTAGAGCTGGAGGTTCTCCGCGTTGACCGCTCAAGACAGCTCTGCGGACTCTGCGGATAGCCCTCATGGTAGTCAATGACGATGGATTATGAGTCTGCAACGTGATATTCTAGGCTGAGATGTTGGCGTGCGGCTGACGAGTGGGGCGTTTCGGCAAGCACGCCACCCGAAATAGACGAGATGGCACTGCTCTGTTCAAGCCCGGAAAGTTGTGATAGTGAGGCTGCGGATTGTGCCATGGTGGTGGGATTTGTAAGTGTTGTTGTGGTTTGGAGATGGCGAGGTGTTGAAGTCGATGAGTGGAAGTTAGGATGAAGTACCCTTAGACTCAGGATTAAGTTTCCCTTTCACTGGTTCCGTTTTAGTCTGCGGACATGAGCAAATGCTGCTTTAACCTGAGCTGAGAGCGAGTATACCTGAGCCCAGGGGGTTAGCACGCCTGAGCAGAGCCTGGGTAGAGCCTGAGTATCCTAAGAATCCCGAGCACGCCCTGGGTCAATCTGCGGACAATAATGTAGAAGTAGACAGCGTGACAAATGATTTGATTTGATTTGATTAGGGGGTCCTAATCAAAATCAAATCAAGGCCGAAATTCACGTAATCAAATCATTGATTTTGATTATAATTGATTATTTACATACAAATAATTGATTCTAATCTAATTATAATCTGATTATCAACAGTAGCAAATCAAATCAAATCAGATTATAATCAATTATAATTGATTAGCTTGATTTTTCTTTCTCACGCTGAAAGTAGACCCCATTTTAGCCTCCTGTGTGCCCCGGCTATTTCCTTAGATGGAAGAAGGGGTGGAGAAAGAATAGCGGGATCCCCCTCGGTTTTATTGGACGACAAATCTTTAATTATCAGGTTCAAAAACCAATCTGTTGGTGTAATTACATTAGAAGGCGCAAATCAACGAAAATTTCAAGACGCGGTTGAGTTCGGCTGAGACCTGCTCTCACCTCACACAGCCAAATCCTAATTCCCCTCATTGAGCTCAATGCAAGTCCCGCTCGCCATCGACCTCGTGAATATACCCTGCCATCCAGTCCCTCATCTCTGGAGTATCCACCTCTGGCTTCCTCGGTAGAGCTTTATGCATGTCTAAGCCCATTCCAAGCCCAAGCCCATGCTTAGCAAGAGGATCCTCCACACTCAATCTTTTGAGCGCAGTATGTAATCCCAGTTCGTCCTCACCATTACCAACAGTCATGCTACCATCAAAGCAACTTCCAGAGGCATGTCGTTGAATCATATGTTTCCCACCCGCTTCCCTGTCCAAGCCTTCATCCCACCAGCTCCCTAACCATTCCCCGCAAGCACCACATCTCCATCCTCTCTTTTCTCTCTCGAAGTGAGAACCATTCTTAAAAGCTGCTGGGACGTCATTCACTGTCTTCAATTTCATATCATGAACTTTCTCAAGATGTGCTTTCATTTTGTCCTTGCGCGAACCACTTAAGGGAGGTTTAGTGTGTTCTTTGTTGGAACAATTGTCCGGGCAAAATTTGGAACATGTGTGAAGTAGGCAGGTGAAGCCGCTGTTCATATTATGTTGTGATGACATGTGGCGATCGCGATCGGACGGTCGACCAAAGGTTATGGTGCAAGAGGGGACGGTGCATGGGATTCGTGGCGCCGGGGTTAATGAGCTGGAACTTCCTGTTGAAGAGATACGGTGGTGGGTTTTCTTTGATGAAAAGGCAGAGGACATTGTTCTCTGTGGCGGGGGCTTTCTGGGGGATTGAGTAGCTTGGCTGGATATTGTCGAGGTAGATGAGGGTCTTTTATCCAGAGTGGTATCTGTATCGACCAAGT
The DNA here is from genome assembly GCA_021432625.1 of Leptodontidium sp. 2 PMI_412. Lineage (NCBI taxonomy): Eukaryota > Fungi > Ascomycota > Leotiomycetes > Helotiales > Leptodontidiaceae > Leptodontidium > Leptodontidium sp. 2 PMI_412. Next base: position 127,379 of record MU270432.1, read on the forward strand.
CATATGAGCTGAGAGTCCGCATCGAATCACGATTCAAGTCCTGGACATTCCCAATGAGCTTTTGGCGGAGGATGAAGGCCGCAGCAGTTGATGCAGCTGAATCAGTGAGGGGTGGTTGAGATTTATGTGATCGTGAGGGCAGCGGTGCGTGGTACGTCGTACCCTGAATAGGCATCGAAACTCGGGCTGGAACTGAATAGTTGGGTTGGAACTCCGAATAGTTGGAGATGATTTGTTCCGTGTCGTAGGTAGGATTAGATTCTTGTATTGGTCCCATCCATTGCATGTGTTGATCAAAATCGCCTGTAGCCGCGAGAACGGCGGGGGATATTGCGTGGTTCGAAGAGGCGTTGAAGGGTTGAAGTGGATCCAGTATCAAGTCGTGGCGAGTGGGTTGCGACAGTGAGTTATTGGAAATGTCCCTCACGTTGCAGTCAGACGAGAGTGCCATCGTATCTGGTTATGTGTTAATTACACTCTTCACCAAAGGTACACGTCAAGGAGGAAGAACGACGACGTACCACCCTTGAGGAAGAGAAGGATCTTCTGCTGATCATCTGAGCTTGCTCGGGACAGTAAACCTAGGATCTGTGGCAGTAAACCTTGAGAGACCTCATCAGAATTGGTTCGCGAACGCTTCATGAGCTGGCCGGCAGCATTAGAAGTATGTCCGAGGCCAGCCGGACAGTTGTCGCCATATTCATCGTTACTTATTAGAAGTCCAGCAGCATTGCTTTGGGAAAAGTTTGGTCCTTGGAATTGGTTTCCTAGATGTTGTGCAGGAAAGGAAAATGCATCCTGATTCATCGAGGCCGGCCCGCCATAGGGATGAAAGGCCTGCTCATCCGCAGAATAGGAGCCCATGCCGCCGCAAACGAATGAACAAAAGAGTAACGATCGAATTGAATCTCAAGCAAACGAGCGCGCATCAAACAAAGAAGGACAATAACGAAAGACTGGCGTGATGAGAGAGGAGAGAACCACAAACCCACTTGACCAAAGAAACGGCCAATATAAATGAGAAGTCGTGAGCGCGTGGCTCAGCTTACTAAAGAAACATCGCCCCAAGGCGAGAAGCTATTTGCAACGGTGTACGTCTCGATACGCTGAAAGCAAAGTATTTCCTGGTTTCTGGGACGGGGCGGCGTCGTTTTAGAAACGAGGCTGAGAATAATGCATCGGGTTATTGAACTTGACAGGCCAGGATGACTCCTTCACCCGCATGTGGCAGACGCTTCCATGGTAAAACCAAGCCCGTAGGCAGAATCACGCGCTCTTTTGTATCAAAAAATCGATCGGATGCATTTCAACATGGCGGAGTTCGAGAAGGGCGAGAAGAAGAAGGGCGAACTGCGACTAATATACAGGCAGTTTTTGCATGAATCGGGTGGGAGGCGATCCGGCGGGTGGTTGATGAAACAGGGCGATGAAGAAAGACTGAAATCTGAAGCGTGTTGTGTTGAGGAAGTTGAGGAAGTTGAGGATTGTGAAACGAAGAGGTGTCGAGTGAGGTCACAACTCGACAAAAGCAGGTGAGAACAGCGGCCACTTGATCTGTGATTGGTTATGAAGCGAGAAGTCAAAATACGTACCGAAAGCAAGGAGGTACGACTGAAGAAAGGGCGTAACGCTGCGGCGCGAGGCACACTCCCTACAGGTCTCAATAAATGTTAAATGGTCGGGCCAATTGAACACCAAGATCTGATATTATCACCAGGTGATTGGTCAGTCGACGCTCAAAGTCCCACTGGAACTGGTGAGATTTAACATCTATTCCGGCCTGGGCGTAGTACACACCAAAAATAATATGCGTTTCCATAATCTTATTATTAGGCCTCTTTTTGCGCTATCATTTAATTGGCTCAAAAATATCACCTAACTCTGGCTTTTTATAACAACTGCTATAGGTTAGTAGTTGCATAACGGGGCTACATCACGGGACTGTTTACTTTGATTTGATGAGGTCCAATTGGATTACTTAATTCTTGAGCAAGTTCTTAACGTACCTAATACTAGATCAAGAAGAATAAATATAGGTGATGCTAGAGAGAAGAGAGTAGCTTTCGGGGTCGTGCTGGCTAGGCTAGCAAACAGGTGACGATGTGGTAAACCTTCCCTTGCTCAAGATGCTCAGGCCTGCTCAGGTGACTTGCTCAGGGTGCTTGGTTCTCAGGCGAGTCGACTGAGCCGAGGGTGGTAAGCGCCTAAGCAAGAGCAGCAAGCTTACTAACTCTACCTACCTAGGTATACGGCACTCAGAAAGAGAAAATTGATTCACGATACCTAGGTAAGCGTAGTCACAAGCGCATGCTAGCGCCTGGTGCACACATCACTGGAAGGAAAGTATAATCCGAAGTAGTATTTTATCAAGTCACGTAAGTGGTGAACTTGCACTTTTTCATTACCGAAATTAGGTGTTTACTACGTAGATTCTTGTAGTCTGTTATTGCCTCCGCACCTTAATACCGAAAATATTGTCGAATAAAAGGAAGGAGCTGAGCAATCATGACGAATGTGGTGTGGGATTAATAAATTTTTTTTTTTTTAAAATTATCCATGAGCTAGAAGCCTTGATACCACTAAAGGCAACACATGAGTAGCTACCCAGACCCATCTCAACATCCCTCCTACGCACACCCAGCCTGCTTCAGCAACTCCGGGAAAATCGGGGTCCCAAACCCAGTAACGGCATCCCATCCCTTAGTAGTAGGGAATCCAGTAGTATTACACCCTCCATTATACCCCTCAGTGATATCCGTGAACGCCTTATATCCCTGCTTATAAAGCCACGGGTTCATGAATCCCAACGTCGGCTTCCCCTTCGCAATCAACGCATCGTTGACCAAAGCGATGACACTACTCATCAAAGGAGTCGAGGCGCTAGTCCCGGAAATGATTCGCATGGTTGAGTTCCAGTTGATCCAGAAATACAGGCCCTGTGCCGCGATATCGGGATATCCTCGTCCTTCAGGATTGAAGAGGCCCTTGTGCTCGCCTTTCATGCCCTTGACGTACGCGGGGACGACGTTGTCTTGGTATGAAGGACGCTTGAAGTACTCTGAGAAACCGGACCCAGAGGCGTAATACCCGTGAGTCTTGCCATCGGGTCCATACCCGTTCGCAGGACGGGAGGCGGACGTCTCGGGCTCGAAACCTTGGGTTGCACCGACTGCTGTGACGTATGGGCAGGAAGGAGGGAAGGAGGCGAGGAATCTGGTGGTGTTCTTCCCGTCGTTGGTTATACATGCCGAAGCGTCATCGCCGGCGATATCACCTGCTCCTCCGTCGCCTGAGGCGAAGAGGATTGAGATTCCGCGGGCGCCGAGTTGAGCGAAACCGTTGCAGACTCGCTTGGCGTAGTCGAGGGGGACGGTTTGCTCGTCGTCGCCGTAGGAGGTGGAGATTACTTGTGGGAGTGTCTTTTGCGCGAGAACGTAGTTGATCCAGGCGAGGTATGGCTCATTTCCAGGAGGGTCTCCAGTTGCTTCATCGGGGATCTGAGGAGGTTCGCCGCCAGTGGTATAGGCTGTTACGGGCATTGGGTAGGTGAGGCCAATGATGGTTTGGACATCGAGGTTCGCTTCGACGGAGATACCGTCAGTGGCTTGGTCGATGGTCAGAGCAGTGTCTTGTTGTGGTCCACCATCGATGCTGACGAACTTGTACTTTTCAGCTCCGGATACAGCTTCTGGCTTGTACTTTTGAAGGAAGAGCTTGGTGTCTGGTCTGATGGGGATTTCGCCCAAGAAGTTGTTGAAACCGATTTGATTCTTGCCTGCGGCTTTCTGGACGTAGCCCTTGGTCTTGTAGAGGGCGGCGAAGCATTCCGGAGTAGTCCCGTTGATAGTACAGACCTTCTTCAATTCGGGAGACTTGGCTTCGTGGATACCTGGGTATGGCCATGGGATGGGGGTGCTGGCTTCCACTTCACGCTTCTTGATAGCACGCATGAAGGAGGTGGTGGGTTGGATAGCATCGACATGTTCGTGGAGATGCTTGGGAAGAGACCAAGTTGGAGCACGGTAGATCTCAGTACCGTCGTCGTGCTTGTAAACGTGGTATTCAGTGTCCAAGAGACGTTCAGCAGTCGAAACGTCGACTTGGATGTTGACCCAATCCATGGCGGGACTGTACGAGGCGTAGACAATGCCATTGGCCTCTAGCCACTCGTGTAGAAGATCCAGAGAGTCCTCAGAGGGCCTGATGAGGTTGTTGACTTCCTCGTGAGAAAGATGTTGGCCGTAACGAGCATGATCAGGGTCAGAGACTAGGTAGTTTAGATCAGCTCCAATCCCTCAACCGAACCTCACCCCACTCAATGTAACAAGCAGTTCTAACAAACAAGCATACCTTCATTCAAATGACGTTCCAACTCTCCAAAGTTGCTCTGCTTGACACCAATCTGCAAGTTCAACATCTTCTCAGGCGGAGCACGACCCATCTTGGTCCATCTCTTCGGCACCCAATGCTTCTCTTTCACAGCATACGAAGTGCGTACTTGGATGGGCGTAGACAAGACGGCCTCGGCCGCAATGGCAATAGTCAACAGAATTGAAGCTCCCAACATGATTAATGATAGGGGTGCAAACAAGGCTAGGAGCAAGGCTGGGGAAACAGCTCCAGGACCGAGGGGATCATGGCTCTTTATACAAGACCTGAGCTATGGGAGGGAGCTAGGGAGCTATGGGGAGCTCTCGGTGGGAAAGGAAATGAACCGGATCATCATCACAGCTAAGGCAAGGTAGGATGAACTCATCCAGGTTGCACTGGCTTGGCCATGGGGAGCTTCCGCTGCAGCTCTCGTACCGTTACTGGTGGTAGCACCCTCTTGAGCCCTCTCTTGCAGGGTTTCTGTCTGCATTCTGGTACGGATCTCCGCAACCTCACGGCGCCTCCCAGCACCTCCCAGCACCTCATAGCTCTTGGCTGCAGCAGGCCGCAGTACCTGCTTCCCTCCACCTGCCAAGTTCGACAAAGTCCTCGGCGCAACGACAAGCTTCTGGAGCAGCTGTAGAAGCAATTGGTGGCTTGGCACTGGCGCTGCGATAAGCTGTCCCCGCCCCTGGCTGCCCGCCTTCTTCTTCTGTCCTAAGCTTCCGCCAAGGGGCTGGGCAACCCTGGGCATTCCCGGGGCACAGCATTGATCACCTTCTAGATGCAGATAGATCGCTCGTCTTGCTGATTCGAGGGAGGCAAATCTTTAATTTGCGGTATGCAATGCAGATGCAGTCGGGTGTTTATTTAATTGGATATTTGTTTATCTTACTAAGATAGAAAGTGAGTGCATTCGAGAAGCCTCAGTCCCGATGGTAACCTGGGTAGGAAAGAATACGAAGTAAACCACGATCAGAATGACAAAAGGCTGCGTTAGGTACCAAGGTAGGTGGTAATAATGCCTGAAATCCAGAAATGGCTTTCAAATATACTTACTTGCAGGTTATCGACCATGTTGGCCTTTGTTTTGTACAGTACCTAGGTAGGATTAATTGTTCGAATCGCTGGCTCAGGCCCTGAGATGAGAGCTTAAGCAAGATATTGAATGGAATGGACCATCAAAACTTTTTTTTCCAAGGACATTAATTCTAGCTTTGAATTAATCAGATAAATGAGAAGAGATTGTGATTAAGTTTTACCTTTTGGGAAGCTGAATATAGGTACTGACATAAGCCGTGGGTCGCTTTGTGTACATAGGAAGTTGTGATGAGTCGCCGAGAGGATGTGGGCACATGAACCGCATGGTAGACAAACTGCATCCCGTGGAAATTCAAGAAAGCCAGCCACATCCTTAGGACATCGTAAGCTTCCTTCTCTCTCTTATTTGCATGCTGAAAGGTTCGTACCTCTCTACATCATCCAGACCGCAAGGCTCTTCGCGGCCCATCAACTAGATATCCACGTGATAGTTCATTCTGGTGTCACGTTCCACATCTTCTAGTTGCCGGTCCCATCATTAGTCTAGTTTCTCAAAGGATTGCCTTGCTTAATTAGAGGTTAAATGTTCTCAAACTCAGACACCCAAGCCGTACCAATGCAATTCTATTTCTCGAGAGCCTTTCCAGTTGTGGAAGTGTGAGTTCACGTGATGCTTACATCTCTCCTGGTCTGCTGGTCCATGTCCATTTCCCGTCCAAAACAGCCTATCGAACTATCATACTTCTAATCCACATTTTCAATCCAATCTGGCCTCTCTCCTAACTTTTATTTTATTCTCATATCTCGCTGTCCCCGATTTATGGCGGTACCTTATCAGTGGCCCGACATCTCGGCAGTCCCAATGAGGTCATCCAAGGACCCCTCTTCTCGCTATCGTATCGGCCTTTGGTGGGGTGACGCTCGCTCAACAAGGACCACCAAAACGTCATGCCACCCCCAAATCTTCTGTGAAGATATAAAACTGCCAAACGCCATTCCAAAGCAGCAATTGCATTTGCCCAAGTACCAAACCCTGTCCTACAGTAAGTGCAGCTTCTCTTTCTCCCCCTCATCCATCCCAAGCCCCCTAGCTCCTTTGGGATAATACTCTATCCATAGAGAAGTCTCGTTTCAGGCTCGTTGGTGCGCTCTTGCTCCGGATTGATCAGCGCCTTGCATCGCCCGCTGCGTCACTTACCCGCAATTTGCTGATTAACCACCAGGAGCTCGGAGCTTTAGATTTCCAGCTTCACCATCAAAATAACACATAAGGTATCAACAGCTTGGATCCTGACCACAAACACCACGAGAAACGCATTTCTTCACGGTCTCTCCCGTCACCACTCTTCACATCTCCTCGACTTCCTCCTCAGTAATCGAACAAACAATCCCTCACAATGGCGAGCGCTACTGCTGATTTCGGCATTGATGTCTTTGCGAGATACAAGGACATCTCTCTTGACCCTGCGAACCCGACGCTCACTGCCGAGCAAAAGGCAGACCTCCTCTCGAATATCTCCCTCCTTAGAGATACAATTGTCTACTTTACAGGTCAGTACTTTGCCTCCTCTGCCTCATTGTTTTCCCAGTGTCCCAGAATCCGAATCCTAAGGATCAATGTCTCAGGATCAGTTTTTGGACCAGTGTCTAAGGATCAATGCCTAAGGATCAATGCCTCAAAATCAGAGATCCTAGATCTTAAGACTTTGAAAGAACCCATTACTAACATACCAACCAGCTTCCGGAGCTGCTCGAGGCGTCAGCGGTCACACCGGTGGTCCCTACGATACCGTCCCCGAAGTATGCATCCTCCAAGCCTTCTTCAAGGGTTCAGCCGACAAGTTCCTCCCAATCGTATACGACGAATCCGGACACAGAGTTGCTACACAATATCTGCTGAGTGCTCTGCACGGTCACCTTCCTTTCGAGCATCTGCTGCATTACCGTGAGGCCAACTCGAAGTTACCTGGTCATCCAGAGTTGGGCCTTACACCTGGTATTGCATTCAGTTCTGGACGCCTTGGTCATTTGTGGTCTTTCGTCAATGGAGTCGCTTTGGCACATCCCGAGAAGACTCTGTTCATGCTGGGTTCTGATGGAGCTCAACAAGAGGGCGATGATGACGAGGCTGCGAGAATGGCAGTTGCCCAGGGCTTGAACGTCAAGCTTCTACTCGATGACAACGACGTCACTATTGCTGGCCATCCTTCTGATTACCTGAAGGGATACTCAATGGCTTCAAACTTGAAGGGACACGGAATGACCGTCTTCGAGGCACCTGGAGAGGATATCGATAAGCTCTACTCTGCCGTCTGCAGTGCAGTAACTGCCAAGGGACCAGCGGCAGTCGTTGTCAAGAGAGTGATGGCACCCGGAATCAAGGGTCTGGAGGGCACTACACACGCACACGACGTCGTCCCTGTCAAGATTGCGGTCCAGTATCTCAAGGAGCGTGGATATGATGTTGCCGTTTCCAAGCTTGAGGCCATCGCCCCCAGCTCTATCCCATATACCTACACTGGATCAGGAAAGGAGAAGTTTGCAAACAGAGTCATCTTTGGTGAAGCTGTTGTTTCAGTTCTCAAGCCATTGTCCGCAGCAGAGGCCAAGGAACGTGTTCTTGTTGTCGATTCTGATCTTGAAGGTTCCACTGGTCTCAGTGTCATCCACAAGAACCGTCCTGAAGTCTTCCTCTCGTCTGGCATCATGGAACGTGGTAACTTCTCCGCTGCAGCTGGTTTTGGTGCTTCCAAGGGCAAAGTCGGTATTTTCTCCACCTTCTCCGCATTCTGCGAGATGATCATCTCAGAACTCACCATGGCCCGTCTCAATATGGCGAACGTCCTCTGCCATTTCTCTCACTCCGGTGTTGATGAGATGGCTGATAACACTTGCCATTTCGGTATCAACACCTTCTTCGCTGACAATGGTCTCATCGAGGGAGATACTACCCGCCTCTACTTCCCAGCTGATGCCAATCAAATGCGTGCCACAGTCGCCAAAGTCTTCTGGGATGAAGGCATTAGACTTGTCATCTCCACCCGTGCCAAGGTCCCTTTGATCCTCAAGGAGAACTCAGAAGAGCCATACTACGGCGAAGGTTACGAGTTTGTTCCCTCCAAGGACGAGTTCATCCGCACAGGTACTGCAGGCTACGTCGTTACTTTCGGCGAGATGGTCTACCGTGCCATTGACGCAGTCGATCGTCTCCGCGCCCAGGGTGTCGATGTTGGTCTCGTCAACAAGTCCACTTTGAATGTTGTCGACGAGGAGGCTATGCGTATCTATGGCTCTACTCCATTCGTCTTGGTCCTTGAGAGTCTGAACCAGAAGACTGGACTGGGAAGTAAGATGGGTACGTGGTTGTTGGAGAGACAGCTCACGCCCAAGTACAAGTACATTGGTACGACAAAAGAGGGTTGCGGTGGTCTTGGAGAGCAGATCTACCACCAGGGGCTGGATCCAGAGAGTGTGGTCAAGGCGATTAAAAGTTTGCAGTAGGGGTGGAAAGTTGATGAGATTCGTTTTGCTGCTGTGATGGGATGGAAGAAACGAGATGAGATTATGAAATTATAATGAAAATAATGCTTTGCGAAATGAAACACTCCCCAACAGTCCTGTTCATTTCGTTAACTCTGTCTCAAGTCGAGTGATTTTCTTCAAGACATCAAAGCTACAGGAACCAGAAATAAAGCCGGGAGATGAGATAAGGCTCAAAAGTGCAAATGCAAATACCTCAATCCCCATTTAAAAAAGAACAAATTTTTCCTTCTTTTTTTCTTCCTTCTCTGAGGAGTGGGAACGAAACAATTATCGTCATGGATTAAATTCCGCAAAACTCTCCTGGAACTTGGCATAGGCAAGGACAAGGGAGGGAAACAAGCATCCTCCCACCCAGCCTTTCTCGGCATTTGCTTGCTGTAAACACGTGATGTTCAACGGGCCGATCCGTGGGTTCTATTCCTTGATGGGAATGGTTTGGTTTCGTTTTGTTTCAGGGGGAGTTCATGAATGAGTGGCTTCGAGGAGAGATGAAAGCGCGGCATACAAATGAAAGGGTTTTATAAATGTCTTTTTACACAAATTTGAATACTTCGCATTTCGTTATCTCTCGTTGGGGGCACGTCTCCATTTATATCTATCCCTTGCGATCGGGGTCCGTAGATGATCTAAATTCTCGCATGGACACGGTTCAGTTTCGAGAAAATTCTTCGCGTGGTCTAAGAACTGGGGAACGAACGGGTAATAGTGCCGAAGGCCGCTATGATCTAAGATCTTCAGATCGCTGGGATGAGGATGAGGATGACGAGAATACCCACTATTAAGAGGGGAGGGATGAGGTAAAAAGGATCCGCTTGTGACAACGTCTTTTCATTTGGGATTTGGGATTGGGTATTAGGAGGGAAGGGGGTTGGTGGATGAGGTGTGCGGAATGAGAGGATGAGAGGGGAGGGGAAGTAGGAGAGGGGGAGGCTGGTTCCGCTGTCGTCTTATTCCTTGTGGGTGGACGACTTGTGGACTTGTGGAAATCTCGAGATGCTTGTCCTGACTGAGCCGGTATATGACATGGACATGGACAAGGTCAGGCTTTTATGTGAGGAACATGGAAGAACATGTATACGCGAGTAAGTTAAGTGTAAGGTAGGTAAGTACTCTAAGCGTCAGATGAGGAGTTTAAGGGAAAGAACAATGGAAGCGAGCCTCAAGCCTCCGTTCAATTTGATCTAGCAAGGTCTAGTTCTCCATCAAGCTCCAACGAAGTGAGAGGATAATGCCGCACACTAAGTCATGGGACGCTTTATCTGTCATATGGTCAAATCAACGATTGCTACAATTCAACAGTCACTCCATCCTCCTCGTATCATTCTCGGTCTATTACATACTTCTTTCATAATAGCCTCCTGCGTCGTTAAAATCTCTGTCGTACCCCCATCGATCGATCCTTCCTCGACATCTCATCTCATCTCATCTTCTGCTTCTCAGTTCAGCGAGCGAAGTATTTTTTTTGTTTCCACCCTCGTCATTTGTCTTACTTACGTTTTTGCACGCTTGTGTGTGTGCCCTACCACGTCACATCATTCCTACCTAAGTACCTAGCTACCATGTCAACAATCCACCCCGAATCCGAATCCCACTCGGAGAAATCCTCCACCAACAAGAAAGGGGGCAATCTCTCCGGTGACGGCCTATTCGTTGGCGATGTCGAGACCCTCGAAGCACAGGGGACTGCACATTTCAGCCGCCTGGGTTGGAAACGGCTCACCGTCGTCCTGCTCGTTGAAGCCATCGCCCTAGGGGCTCTCTCCATCCCCTCCGCCTTCGCTACGCTAGGGATGGTAGCTGGAGTCATCACGACCATCGGACTCGGTCTCGTCGCCATCTATACGAGTTATGTCGTCGGGCAGGTCAAGCTCAAGTTCCCCGAAGTGGCCCATTACGCTGATGCTGGGCGACTCATCTGGGGCCGTTTCGGGTATGAGTTGATCGGAGCTATGTTCGCGTTGGAGTTGACGTTCCTCGTTGGCTCGCATTGTCTGACTGGTGCGATTGCGTTTGGAAACTTGACGGAAAATGGGACTTGCTCGTTGGTGTTTGGTGTTGTCTCGGCTGTGATCTTGTTGCTTCTTGCGATCCCGCCGTCGTTTGCTGATGTGGCTATTTTGGGGTATATCGATTTCGTGTCGATCATGGCGGCGATTGGAATTACTGTTATCGCTACGGGGATCACCTATGGAAAGTCAACTCATGTCGTTGATTGGTCTGCGTGGCCGAAGGATGATATCTCTTTCGTTGATGCTTTCATCGCCATCACGAATATTGTCTTCGCTTGTAAGTCAACCTTATCCCTGTTTTTCAAATCCACATTAGCCGGCCCCAACTCACATCTTTCTAGACTCTTTCGCCGTCTGTCAATTCTCCTTCATGGACGAAATGCACACACCAAAAGACTACGTCAAATCCATCTGGTCCCTCGGCCTCATCGAGATCTTCATCTATACCCTAACCGGCTCCTTGATCTACGCTTTCGTCGGCCAAGACGTGTCTTCACCCGCCCTCCTCTCCGCCGGAAACCTCATGGCCAAAATCGCATTCGGCGTCGCCCTCCCTGTGATCTTCATCTCCGGCTCCATAAACGGCACCGTCGTAGCACGCTACATCCACGGACGCATCTACAAGAACTCTGTCGTGCGCTTCATCAACACCAAGAAAGGCTGGACGACATGGCTTGCTCTCATCGCCGTCATCACCATCGTCGCCTGGGTCATCGCGGAAGCTATTCCCTTCTTTGGCGATCTCTTGGGTATAATGTCCGCGCTTTTCATCTCGGGATTCACGTTTTACTTCCCGGCTATCTTCTGGTTCCAGCTTATCAAGGAGGGGAAGTGGTATGAGAAGAAGAACTTGTTTTTGAGTTTTGTTAACGCTATTGTATTTTTGATTGGTATGGTGGTTTTAGTTGCCGGGACGTATTCAACTGTTGTTGATATTGTAAGTCTTCCTGGTTCTTCTCGCGGCTCGTTGGGTTAAGATCAGATGTGCTAATTAGGATACAGAAACGTCAGTACACCGAAGGAACGGTCCGTGGTGCGTTTACTTGTGCACCACTATGAAGAAGAGTTGTATGACCACTATTGAACGCTTGACGGGAGGAGTGATGATTCAAGGTGGGGAGGGTGGGTATGAAAGGATGAAGCTCTGCAAATACAAGTACAATCCAAGTACAGCCAAGTCTCGGCTCTGGACTCCGTACATGAGCGCCCGACTCCCAGCCCACACTATCCCACCCAATGAAAGGGATGAATCATCATGTATATAAATAACTAATGAAAAAATACCAATAAGCAAATAACCTCCCGTTGCATAGCAGATATTGGCACATATTCACATGTGGTATGTATGCGTGGGATAATGAAATACCTAGGGAAGGTAGAACAAAAGAAAGCACTCACCACGTCAGTCGTCTGCACCCTGCAGCTTCGCTTCGAACACGGTAAGGTTGGCTATTGGATGGGGGAGGGGGGTTGCAACCTTTAAGAAGGGGGGTGTTGCGTGATTCGTTGGGGGATGGGTTGGAGTGGGATATTTATCCTCTGCTTTTACCCCTCTTTTTTTTGATGAACTGATCTCGAATGATGTTGAAAGCTGAAAGTCAAAGATAGCCTCATCTATATCACATACCTAGGTGCCTTACAGATTTCGTAATAACTCTACTTAAGAGATCTTTAAGTTGTTCACAATGGTAAGCTATATAGCTCTCTCTTTCTCTACATCCGATGCGAAGGTCCTGGTGGAGTGGGGTGATTTGATCTGATCTGATCTGATCGGTTCTCATCTAATCAAATTTATCATCATCGAATACCCACCTACTCGTACTCCTACTCCAAACCCAAACCCAAAGAGGAGTACCCTTATCGGTACTTGTACTTCTGAAATTCTCAACTTCTCCTCCATCTCATCCTTCATCTCCAGCACAATCCATACTCAATCACAAAATAACTCAATAACTCACCACCAACCCTTCAATCTAGCCCTCCGAAGCAGAAATCGAATCAGCCTTCTCCCAAGGCGACGGCGATAACGACGACGGCTTATCCCTGGCCGAGACGTCCGAGGCGCTGGAGAGGTTGTGTGGCAAGAGTGTGGATGAGAAGGATATTGAGCAGGCGGCGGAGAGTTTGGGGGTTGATATTGGGAGTCGGGAACTTAATGGTGAGTTGAGCTTTTGTGTTGGGGTGGGGAGGTTTTTTGGGGGTCGGGTTTTGTTATGGCAGGGAAGGGATAGGATGGAAAGTGGAGGTGAGGGGGGAGGACAAGGAAGGAGTGATGCTGACGAGAATAGTTGAGGAATTCAAATCTGTTGTTAAGAAGTTGGAGGAAGATGGGAAATTGTAAGGTGTCAATGAGATTACGATGAAGAAAGAGGGCAGAAGGGGAACAAGTGTGGTCAGGGAGGATGGAGTCCGCGTGAATGGTTAATTGGGGCTTGGCATTGTATTCGTTTTTATCATATGGATGATGATCTGTTTGAATTCGGGAACTTTTCTTCGATGTGTTCAGTTACGTTGTATGTTTTTGCGAAAGGCTTTTTCTAAATTTTATTGTTGACTTTTAGTGATGATGCTATATTTCTTTGGCTAACTGCCTCGTTCCTAACTCACTTCACACATATCACTTTCAATCTCAATCTCACGCAGCAGTCTCGCCCTTCTCCCTCACCGGCAATTCCTTCACCACTTTCTCATCTACTGTCACCCTCCTCTCCAACCCCTCCCTCCTTCCCACACTCTCCGTATCAAGATACGGCGCCTCACCAAGCGAAACAACACGGTCTCCAATCCGGACCTCATTATGGTCATACGTAGCAGTATGCCAATTCGATCTATTATCCCAGATAGCGACGTCGTTCTTACCCCACTTAAAACGAACTTGGTTGTCGTGATTGAGAGAAACGAGCTGCATGGAGGGTTAGTATGTGGGTGACAAGGGAAGAGAAAGGGGGGAGTGAGGGTACAAAGACGCACGTTGAATAAATACCCGAGGATAACATCAGATTCATCTTTTGTAAGTTCTACGATTCGTTTCGTGAATGCTTTGTTGACGAATACGCTCTTCCATCCAGTGACAGCTGCAATATCCAAGCGTATCAGCATAGTTTCTCAGAGCTCGTTCTCACGCTTTCTCATATCGCCTCAAGATTAAAGACCTTCTCATCCTCCGGCAAGCGAAAGGGAAAACTTACGATTCGTCCTGATAACTGGATGCACGGCCTGCAGATTCTTCCCCTGATTCAGTTCCGATCCTCGAGCGTCGGTACGTAGAGGGTGGCCTAATCGCTCTGCGATCCCGTTGAAGAAATTGCCATCGTGTATGGCGGTTAGTCCTTCTAGGTATTTGGCTGTGGCTGGGGAGAGACGGTTGTAGATCTCGTAGCCTGATGCCCAGAGCTGTTGAATGATAGTCAGTTTGGATATTCTCTTTCTTTCTCCCCCAGTAACAAATAACCCTTTACTCTTCTCCCCTCGCTCACGGACAAGTACCACAATTCTCGGTTACGAGAAAGGGGGGAGGGGAATTAGATGAGGGGAAAAGTAAACAGAAAAGCAAACACTCACAGTATCTCCTCCAGTAGGAGGTAACGTATGGATCTTCAAGATCGCATAATCAGACGGCACAGGCTCGAATGTGATATCTGCATGCCATCCATTGCTGGAGAACTTGCTTGGTTCGGTCAGTGGGTCGATGGTTGGTTGGGCGCCTTTCTTTTGCTTCACGCTGCTGATTACGGAGATTTGATCGCCAAGCTCGCTGCCTGCTTCTGTGATGGGATGGATGTGGAGGCCTGAGGAGGAGGGCTGAGGGGTTGTTAGTTATGAGGTTGAGGTTTGGTGGAAGGGTGGGGGGACGTACACTCCCGGTTAGAGTTGAGAGACGTTGTCCCAGTTCGATGAGAGATTTCACAGACACATCTTGGTTTCTAAGGAAGACAACTCCACGTTCGGAAACTTTTTAAAAAATACTTAAGTCAACATTGTCTCATCTCACCCACGTGCCGAGGAGGTAAGTTCACTTGAAGAGATAAAACGTACCAGTGATAGCGAGGTCCCTAATCAACGAATCGGATTCCGGTGAAGTGAGAATCTTCTCAATCTGGAGACCGGGGATCTCTCGTCCGATTGTGGGAGTCGAGTCATTATGTTCGAATGAGTCTAAGGAGCCCGAATAGACGACGGGCTTAGTGGATTGGCGACGGGCTTTCTCGTGTCCGCCAATGATGGTAGGCGATTCTGAGGGGGGAAGAGGATCAGCTGATGGCATATTGAGAAATTGTTCTTGTATTGAGTTGAAAATGGGCTTTATGGTTGTGCAATTGAGAAGTGTTGATGAGGGGAATCAATCCAGAGCCGAGCGGGGTTGAGGGGATATATATGGATTCATGTGTTGGGGTACGCGATATTGCGACATCGTAGCCTTTGATATCGCAGATAAGAAATCCAAACCGTGTGCTTACGCCAATGATATGTGGCGTTGATGCTTCCAAGACGATGGTGCAATATATCCACTTTATGATGAGGAGGATGGCACGTGATGTACATGACAACCTGGCACCTTTGACTGTTCGGGACCGATTTCTATGGGGACACTCATATTCTCTATTCTCGATACCAATGAGGGTATGAACGGAGTTAGCGTTCGGAGATTGACGTTGATATGCGCTTCTGTGTGTCCATCAGCCAAGTGCCCGTTTCCCGGCAGTATTTGCTTCGCTTAATAACCCCCCGCCCTTCCTCCCCCCCCTCCCCCCCCTTTGCGCCGAGCTTGGTCTCCCTAGGTACAGAACAAAATTCAGTCGTAATGACCCGATGTTCTAAAATCGAGAAATATTTATATACACCCCCACAACAGGAAGAAAGCTGTTGCTTGAGCCCTCTGTGGATGACGTTGAGTTGAATAGGGCTTCGCTGTTGGCAAGAGTCTTGAGATCGGAAAGAGTCATAATTCTGTGGACAAGGTCAGTGGCTGATTTCATTATGTTTGAAAGCAACAATACCTCTAAATATTCTGTCTCCGGTAGTCAAAGCTCGTTCCATCACTGTCCTGGTCTTCTTGTCTTTATCCCTTGAGTATAACAGATTCCTCCAGGATTGTGCTTCCTTCTCCACTGTCCAATTGGTCATTCCCGTTTTTCTCCCTTTTCTCCTTCACGTGAAGGGACAATACAAGTGATACATCCATCCAAGTCTTCATCTCGAACTAAGACTTCTCGAAATTCAAAATCTATAGGGCGTCGTTTCTTCTGAATCAAGTCCAATCCTGAAGCGTTTCTCCATTCCGCCGTACAATATCGAACACCGGGTACTAGCATCAAATTCTCCAGTACTCCTGACCTAACAGTATCTGATAGGTACAGCCTCCGGTTTAGCCTCCGTGGCCTCCGGTTTGGCAGCCAATTCTGGTTCAGGCTCAGGTCCTTGTGCGTGTGAGGATACGTCCATTTATTCGCTTCCGAATTCCTGATCATCAATCGGGTCTCTAAGACCGGTACTTGATCAATAGAGATCTTGCCATGGTTACAAGTTCTCCCGGATGGAATGTCCTTGGCCGACAAGCAGGTGTCTGTGATTATAGCCATGGTTATAGGGTGTTGTGCATCATTCATAATATCTGCCCAGGGACACCAATCCGCCGGGAACGAAACATAGTCTTTGCGTTCGTCGAATGCTAAGAGTGCATTAAGCACACCCATGCTAGAATCGAAAGTCGTTTGGCCGAGAATCAGAAGTGCCCCTCGGACGAAACCGTGAATGTTTTCGCGCCAGCTTTTCTTCTCTTGATAGCAAGTGACGAAGCCTTCTTCGTCGTAGCGTTCGAACAGGTCCTCCATTTGTTGTCGACAAACTGGGTCATCCCAATGAAAGGAGTTGACGTATTGCCGGAGTGAGTTGCTCATCATCAAATGAAGTACAGACACCCTCCTTGTATTTCCAGTGCATGCTGATATCTCTAGGCCGTAAAGATTGCGGAGTGATCGAATATCTTCTATATCTGAACGTTCCATTATCCTGCTGAGCCAGACTTTCCTTTCGGGTATTTCCCGCACTCGCTTGTGAAATTCCTGAATGGTTGCAGGACGGTTGGACATTCCAAGGTCTAGGGGCAAAGGATATCGTCCACCCACCCTCCCACCTTGAGCTTTCAAAGCTTTTGATATAGAAATGAAGTCCTTTGCCATGTGACACGAGGGATTTTCCTCCAACAGCCCGGGAGCGATAACCACTGATTTCTTTATCCGATGGCGCAACCTGAGTCCTTTGGAGTTGTCGCCAGTCTTGACAATTGTTCCAGTTGAAACTACTAGACGCACAGAATCGATATTTTCGTCTCTGCTTGGGCCCTGGAGAGCTGTACGTCGAGGATGTTTGTGCGTTGTAGAGATGTTCTCGATGTCTACCTGTTCGAAAATAGGTCTTGCATCTGCCAAATTGATCTCTCGATGTCGGAGGCGAAGAGCCATTTTCCAGCTAAATTGGCAGATCTTAGAAAGTAACAGCCAGCTGCCGGCATGCAACAACACGGCATATCCCCATATGTAACCATCTTTATGTGTTCTACTCTTTGTGGCGCCTAAAAGGAATCCTCCCAGCGTCCGACGATACACTGTGTTGTTCGAAGATATAGTCTCTCGGTAGAATGGTGGTGGTCGTAGCTCTTGGCTGGCGGCTTGGATGCATTTTGAAGTTGCTCGGCTCGAGTCCTTTACTTGACTCAATAAAACTATCCCAATTGCAAATAAAGTTCTTGGGGTCGCTTACAACAACAGACTGGCAGTGCTCGATGTAGTCCTTCGTAGCAGTCCAAATTGCTAACTTGAGAGCCTGGTAAGTGAAGACCGTCGCAGTCGCGAATGCGGCCGCCGCGACGATTGTCCCAATGGGTCCGCACTCCGAACAGGCAAAGAACCGGATGCATCGAAGAAGTGGATTTCTAGGAGCTGAAGACGTCAATGACCCAGGCCGAAAATTGGAAGCATTCTTACGGACCCTGGGGCTGTTGCTGCGTAGCCTGGCCTTGGGCAGGAGAAGCAATAGGAGATTGATTTGGAGCTACGGGTGGCGGCTGCATATTTACCATTTGAACTGGAGGTTGTGCCATGACTAGAGGAAGTGAGGGTATATGTCACATAGGAAAAGGAACTGCTCCGTAAGAACAATTAAACGGACAAAAGATGAAAGTTGACCGCGATGTCATGATGGCGCAGCAGTCTCAGCCTCATGCACTGTCACGGGGTCGAGGTTTCACTGCATATGAATGAGGCTGCATCTGTTGATTGGCCACAAACTTTGCGCATACATCGAGGAAATTTGTCTCAAGTCAAATTCTTGGGGTTATAAAAGGACAATCGCAACGACAATTGTTCAGAATTTGCTCTTCTATGAACATTTTGGGTTGTCCGCAGGATGCATGACACTCCAGATTGCGGACCATATAACCTTCTCCTAATGAAATATTAATCCCAGCCTAAGAAATAGCTTTGCACAAGAATGACACAGGGATAGTTGAGGTGCATTCAGAACTTGGATAGCGTCATATTTGTTTGGCGAGTCAGGGTAGAAGTAGACACCATCGAATGCTCATTCAACATTCACACTCCCAACACCTCTCAAAATATCCACCTCCCAACTCTCCCCATACAACCTCTCCACCCCCCCTCCTTCTCTCGTTTCCCACCCCCTCGCCTCTAATCTGACAAACAAGCCCAAAACTCCTCGGCTTAACAATAACCAAACTCTCTTCCCTCCTCCCCGGCTGCGCCATCTCACCTTCCACCTCCCCCTCTTCTCCCTCTTTACAACTCAAATCGAACGTCCAAGCTTGAACTCCACAAGCGGCGATTAGTTCTTGTTTAGTGAAAACGGCGCCTTGACAGACGCGTCGCCCCCAGCTGAAGGTGGTGTTCTTTAGGATCGAGGGGTAGGGTGTTAGGGGTTCGCGGTATGTGGGGAAGGTTGGGGAGAGGTAGCGGCCTGGGTTGAAGGTTCGGGGGGAGGGGTGGATGGTGGGGTCGAGGGAGAAGGCCCTGGGTGAGTTAGTGGATTGATATACTTTTCTAAAAAAATAAAAATAAATTGAAACCCGACAAGGAGAGGGGCATTTGAAAGATGGGGTGTAATCACCATTCAACGGGATGCACCCGTGTCCCTTTGGGTAGGAAATACCCGTCATAAACATCGTCTTCTTCCAATTCATGCGAGACACCTAAGCGAGTAAACATCAACCCTTCTCTATTCTGCTTAATCCAACCTTCCATCCCACTACATTCCACGTCCCACATCCCGCGTAAAAACAAGAATAATTTCTCTTCTAAGAAAGAGAAACTCACCGGTAGGAATCGGCGGTCTCCACCTCAAACACTCCTTAATAAACGCGCTCAGAACCGGCAAGCGTGGCGTGTCCTGCACCTCAGGCGTCCTTTCCTCCCCACACACCTCATCAACTTCATCCTGTACTCTTCTATACCATTGCGGATGCAGCACAGCAGTGCGGATGAAAGTCTGTAGGGGCGATCTGACGGTGTAGACTGCTGCTACGGAGAGCATTCCCAGGGTGGAAGCCGCTTCGTTGAAGTCGAATGGTACAGTTGAGTGGGAAGAGGGCGGCTGCTTCGAGGTAGGTGCGTGCGAATGAGGGGCCTTGAATTTCACGGAGTTAACACAGTTTAATCCTCTACAATACTGTACAGTACACTAAAATCCAGTAAAATTCCATAGGGGTATGGAAATATCTCACCTGCCCTCCCTTCCCTAATCCTCGTCTCCACACCCTCCAAATTCATCCTAAACCATTCTTGTTGCCTATCATGCCTCTTCTTCCCCCACTACTTCCACAGCGAGAGGAAAATAGGTAATATCAACAAGGGCGTGGATAGATTCGAGAGACTCTCAACCGGGGAGATGGCTTGGAGGAGATCGATCCCATGCGTCGTTCTTGAGTTCGGATGCCGGGTCGGGTGTGCCCCATGTTAGGCGGCTGATGGTGCGGGATGTCATGTCGTCGCAGTGGGAGACCCAGTTGTTGGAGGAAGAGTGGAGGAGGTGGTGGATGAAGCGCTTGGCTTCTATGGAGGGGTAGGAGTGGTAGTTCTAGGAGAGAGAGGCGGTCAGGGCGATGTAGTTGAATTCCTTTTGGCGGTTATGGAATTCTTGGGGTGGGTCGGGTTAGTACTTTGTATTATTATACTCTTTTTTTTTTTACTATCATCTACTCTACTACACCTCTCTTATTCTGAAGAAGAGCAAGTTTGGAGGGACAGTAGGAGTGTGACGAGAGGGTGAGGAAACGCGTTCGTACTATTCCTACTCAAAAGAGGCATGTACTCCGCACTCCCAAGCCTAGTCTGCGAATCAACAATGGTTGGTACAGCTGGCCGACCCGAGTATATCGATCCGCGCTTATTGAGTAGCTCGGAAGCGATTTTCTCTGAACAGATGAAGATGTGTTGTTTGCCGAGGAGTTCAAGCGCGTAGAAGGGCCCGTATTCGTTGGACCAGACTTTGGATTTGAACCAAAGATATAGGGGAGGGAGCTAGTTGATTAGACCAAACCATGGGAGACCTAGATGCGTTAGGTAATGCTAGGGAGAGATTGGGGAGGGGGTGAAGAGTACCTTTTGGGCCGGGGATTGGTCGGAATTGGGATTTGCGGGGGATGAAGTGCTGGAAAGTAAAGATGAAAAATGCGACAACCAAGTGATACGCGAGGAATAGGAGTTGCATATTGTAGTACCTAATTCAACGGAGATTATCTTGGGACATGCAAACGCTGTCGTGCTATGCCGGCAGTGAGATTCGGATCAGGTCCATTGAGTGCCATATTATATAAATTATACCACAGAAGTAGATTCTGTAATTTGTGTACGTCCGTACTACAGAACATTACTGTGGGGAAACTGAAGAGATTCGTCCGTGGAGATCATAAATGTCAGAAACTATGTCTCGTGCTGGGAGTGGACTGTTGAGTGCGAGGTGTCAAACCTTATCTGCCAAGCTTTGGGGGAAACGGGATGGAGCGAGGAAGCGAAAGATGACATGCGAAGAGATGATGAAAATTGCTGGATCTCAGGGGTGAGATGGAGGGAAACGATATACTAAAAGTCTTGATTTTGAAGAGAATGGTTTGCGTCTCCTTGGCAGCCAGTTCACCGAATACTCTCAAGAAGTCAAACACTGCTAGAGAAAGCTGAGGCAGATGGCGCCCTTGATTCTCCAAATTCTTACTAGATTATTGAACTTCTCTCACTATGAGATCCTCTAGCCTTACATGAAGCTTCGTAGAGTACCGAGAGCTTATGTTGAAGAAAGCGCGGACAGAAAGCGATGAAATAGCAACTCCACGAAGTAAGCACGGCACACCCTGACCACAAATAAACACACAAGACAAAGCGAAAGCGAGAAAGTGAGTCTTGTGTAACCACACCAAGCTAAAAGCAACGACAGAGAACTGGGGTATCGGTGCAAAGCTGACAGCGATAGTTGTATGATGACTTGAACTGCAGAAGCGGGACGGATCAAGCTTCGGACTCCCCATTCTCGGGTGCTGAGGCGGCATTGCTCAGGTAGGCAAGGACGAAGTAAGAAGCTTTCATTCCTGTCTTTGTTTCAGTCCCGATCTCGCTCTCGGTCTCGAAAATCGGGGCTGCATGCTTGAGCAGAGCTTTGGTGGAAGTGGGGATGTGGGGATGAGGATGTTGATCCTGCGTGGAGATTGTGGAGAGCTACAATATCAACCTTCTCAAAGAACAGGCAGATGAAACCGATGGAAATCCGAGAAGAAGTCATTTCATCTTCCCACCATGATTAGGAAGTGGGGAAATCAAAGGAGCTAGAGCCGTGGTTACAAGGGTACCCCACTAGCCAATTTGAACGAGGTGAGATTCGGAACTTCGATTTGTTATCAAATTAAGCTGCAATCAGCGCCCGCCCGTAATCCCCTCTATTGGGCAGCCTGTTAACAGTATGGATATGACACCTTGCCGGAGTTGTATTTGTCAAGAAAACTGTTATCTGTTAGCCTGCATAATGACGCGGAGCCGCAGAGAGCGTGGTGCAAACTGAACTGCAACTGAGCTGAAGGCAGTAACTCACTTCCACAATGAAAGTCCAATTCCATGAACGCAACCGGGCTGTGAATCCGGTAATAATAGGGATCTTCGTCGCCGAATTCGCCAATCCATGCAAAGTAGGTCTCATTCATATGCTTCCTGAAAAGTGCCAGTCGCTGCTGCAGTACAGATTCCGGGTAGTATTCGTTAAATGCTCTGAAGAGATTGATGATCGATTGTTGCTTGTCTGGTGGAAATTCCGAGACAGGACATCCTTCTGCCAAACATGTCAGCTAACAGCTCACTATTGAACAACGCTACTTACCATATGGCACGACTCTATTGTCCTGCCTCGCTCCACCAAGATGCCTCTCATCAAATGGATTCCATCTATCAGCAGGCAAGCTCTTCCCATCCATACCTTTGCTCAAAGTAGCCTTGTCTTGTAGCTCCTTGGGAAGACTTTGCATCAACTTCAAACTCTCCAGCTCTTCTGCCCGGAACAATCTCAATCCAGCATGTGGACCTTCATCAATTCTATCTGGCTCTGCACCCATGAATGTCGGCCCGATAACCATTCTCTTGCCCAAGAAAACAACGTTCAGACATAGATGGTGTCCGAAAAATGTGTAACCCCACGGGGAGGTCAGGGAAGGCGTACCGAAGAGGCGGAAGTTGTAGGAATGCTCGTTGAGAATCTTCTTGCCGTTGACTAGGTGTCCTAGAAAGTCGTTTGTGAGGCAACAGCCGAGTATCTTTTCGTATCCTTGGGGAGATGTGGAGGCTTTGAGGACGGAGTGGATTGCTGTTTGGATTTGGGGAGAGCATTCGTCGAGTCGGAGTCCACCTACAGCTTCGTCAATACTTTACTCTGAAAGCGAATAGTTCTCCCGTACCTGGATTCATGTATAACTCTGGGTTTGACCACAATCTAAAGTCATCGTCTGTAATTTCACCACAATGTACCGCCTTTTTCTCCTCCACACTTAATACCTGCATCAACTCCTTAACCTTCTCAATGACCTCCTCAGTAGGGGCCCCCTCATCCTTCGCATATTCATATAACCTCTCCCTTACCTTCCCGTCGCTTGTAAACCCCTCATATGGCTCCAAGTTCTTCTTCTCCAGTCTATTGATCAACCAAGCAGGAGCTTCTATCTGCCTGCGCGACTCGCACCAACTCAGTGCATCGTGATTCTCTATTCCGGCAATTCGAGGGTGATCAGGGGAGGGTATTATATCGCGGAAGGGCACTGCGGCGTCGGAGCGTGGCTTTGTAGGATCGTTCGATTGCAGATATCCTGAAGTCTGGGGAGCTGCCATTCTTGCTTTTCTGTCAAGGTAAGCTGTCACAAATTGCAGAAAGGATAATATGAAGACAGGTGGAATAGATGAGGATTGGGAGTAGAAGCTGTTCGTCTATAGCATTGCTCTAGCATACATAGAAATGGTCCGATGTGGACGCGTGGAGATGGGCTGGACTGGTGTGGACATAGATTGACGGTTGACAGCTCGGGATATCTTCAGTGAGGGGACGTGGGGAAGAAGCGGTCATGTGATCTTCCCCCACATACTGCCCCACCGGGGTTCTCTGGTGCTGGTGTACAGTTATTTTGTTAACATTGAGATTCTTGTACCTGTAAGTGAAGGTGGCATAAAATTCGTGCAAGTGGAAAAAGCTGGAGTTTGCCCGTTGGTATCCCTCACAAAACTGTCGCTTAGGTCATGATTGACGCGCAAAGGTAATGCCCTTCCTCAAATTTTGGAGAGTACTTGTAGTATGACTTATCGTGGGAACTAGGTGTCTACTGTCAACACTTTGCAATCAATTCACTGCTTTTAAAGAAAGCTGACAAACTAACCTGTAACGAGATACTCTTGAAATCATAAAAGTGCCTTGAAAAAACGTAGGCTCGTTAGACCAACATGACTCTACTCCGTAGCGATATTTCGTGCTCTCTTGGTTTGTCGAATCGGACAGCCGTGATGCGATGCCGCTGCTCAACCTTGTTTCTGCATCCGGGGAGGTGGGTGGAAGTAGCGGGGTTAGGCTGATGTGGACGTCGTCCCGGTCCCGGCGGCCTCGGGTTTTATCAGATAAGTTACAACTTCACTTCATCGACCACGTTCCTCCCATTTCTTTTCTCAACTTCAGTATACTGAATCACAATGTCTATTCCTTCATTCGGTCGTAAGTATTAAATGGTGTGGACAAAGATAGCGAAGAAGCTCACCAATAGCATCTAGGTCTCGTTCGCTTCGTGCCGAAATCCGGCAACGATATCCTCATCGGAGAACCAACAGACAAGAATGTCGATGTTGGAGCAGCAACTCTAGCAGGAAAAGATGTTGAAGTGTCAGTCTTCAGCGGATCATCGGTATTGAGCCCAGGCAGTTCAACTGGCAAGACCGAGGTAATCGGGAGAGTGCTCTCACCACTTGCGGAATCAGAAGTGGGGACCATTAGATGTATTGGACTGAACGCAAGTCTCTCATCAACACTACCAATGAATAATTACTAACGGCAATAGTATGTTCAACATGCACGAGAAGCAAAGATGACGCTCCCTGACGTTCCCGTCTTGTTCACCAAACCCTCAACCGCACTTGCAGACCCGTACCCCGCACCAACTGTCATTCCAAAGCACACGCTGAAAGACGATTCCTGCGACTATGAATCAGAACTCGTCATTGTCATTGGAAAGAAATGCAAGAACGTGTCTGAAGCTACAGCTTTGGATTATGTTCTTGGATACACAGCTTCCAACGATGTCAGCAGTCGCATCAGTCAATTCGCTCAGAGTCAATGGAGTTTCAGCAAGGGTTTCGATGGAGCATGCCCAATTGGCCCTGTTCTTGTATCAAAAGAGTTGGTTCCGGATGTAGGAAAGTTGCACCTGAGAGGGTTGAAGAATGGGAAAGTGATGCAAGACTGTGGACTTGAGTATGGATTACCCGACCCGAAATTGGAGAAAAATGCTAATTTTCAAATCAGTGACTTGATCTTCTCTGTCCCAAAGATTGTATCTTTCCTCTCGCAAGGAACAACTCTAAACCCTGGAGCGATCATTTTAACAGGAACTCCAGCTGGTGTCGGTTTCGGCTTCTCGCCGAAGGAGTATCTCCACGAGGGAGATGAGTTCGCTGTTGAGATTCTGCCGTACATTGGGACACTTGTTACGAAGTTTGAAGCTGAGAAGTAGATATCGACGTAGAACAAAAAACACTACTTTCACTTGGTCCCAGCACTTTCCTTGCAGCGGTCGAACAAGGCGGTTCCACTTCACCCTGATATCACGTGACGACCGCCAGACCTCCACGTCAGTTTCGTCAGTCGGCAACACTTCCCCGTTGAACAAGCAGTGACCATCCCTCCAAGCAGTCTTATAATAGACAAGCGCCACCAAGGCACCGCCATGTCAGGAACAAACAGTTTCAGCTTCCGTCGTGGGGAGGAGTTCAATACAAGCCTCAAGGGAAGGATTAGCGCATGCGTCTAGCGAGTTAGTGCTGATGAAAATAGCATGTACCACTAAGCGCGCTGTCACAAGCCACCTCCACGCAGGACTATCCTGTCCATTTCCTTGGTTTCGTGATATTCAAGTGCGGTGAATAATTTACAGCTTCTAGAGCGGCAGAACAGGACGACGATCCGAAATGCTCTACCTAGTTACCAACCAAAAAAGAGGGTACAGGTGCGAATGTCCCAGTCAGATTCAGCTAGGTATGCATTTTAATCCTTCTGCACCGCACCTATTCATGCTAAATAGACTACAAGGCTCGGATCTCACATTTCAAAGGATAAGGCCAGGTTCGGGCTTATACCATCCAAATTATGGATTCCATCGAGCCATCCTCCCGCACTCACTCACTTGTTACCGGATCTTCACATCTGCACTTCAATCCTTCACCGCGGCTGAACTTCACCGAGCGGCCCTATGAGATTGTCATCCTAAGAAACGGAGGCCTTGATCGTCGTTTAGATTAGATGCGATAAGACGTGCTTAAGGTGCTAGACCTGGGCTTCGTGCTCACATGCCCGTGACTTGAAGAATAATCCGCTAGTGGAGATGAGATGAGCGGTCTATTTTCAATGGCCGGAGTTGCTTGTTGTGAGCTGTTCGGCATGGTTGTTTTCCCTCCGAGGGGTTGGTATGCAATTTCGTGTGTAATACAGGAAGATATTTGGTGCATGTAACTTACATTTGGGTGCGCAGGGAACCTTGCTTGACGGGCTTGTCAATCAAAACTTCCGAATTCTCTGAGACTGAGAACATACGCTTTCTCGATTTTAGTTGTTTCTCATAGACGTGTCGATCGTTGCGGCAGTTAAGGTTATCTTAGTGGAAAGATCTGCATTGGTTCAGCTGGCATAGTTTTCACCACTTCAGACCAGAGTTTCGGGAATATCTGATCTGCACTCACTTCATCAGATACGAGCGTCTTCTTGGTTTGTGCTGTCTTTATAAAAAAAAAGGAAAGAAAAAGAAAAAGGCCGACAATGAGAGCTGATACCCGTGAGCTGCTGTAGCGGGAATATCATCGGATGTAGTGTGCATATCGAGATTCCACGAGTGCACTCCAGCAGGTCAACACGATTGCAGGATAGCTCATCCGTCAGATTCAATCCAAATCCTCGGCATGTTGACAGCGAATTCTGCTTTGGGCAAATGATCTTGTTCTGCGGCGTTTGCAGGACGCGACTTACTTCGTTTACATGCATGCATACACGACGACTCCACAACCGCGTCAAATGTAATCATATCATCCAAGACACGTGTATGCAGATTACAAACACAACACGGCTTACTGACACCTTCTTTTTGCATTTCTTGCTGTGTGCAGATAAACAAAGCAAAGCACGCAAGAAGAAGGTGACATCGTGCTACACTTCGGCGCCTCGTTTTCATCGGCGAGAAGTAAGATGTCGCTTGTAGCGGTAGATAAATACCCGGCTGACGCCGCATCTACTCGTATGGTAATGCCAAACTGGATTCTTCTTCAGTTCTCAATCAGGTCAGAGGATGCCTGATCCTCGCGGCCATTGTGTTTGGCCCCCAATCGGGTATTGCCTTTAGCCGGTCAGCACTTCTGCATGTAGGGGCCAAGAGACTGCAGAAAATGTACGTTTGTCTTGGGGAAGTGGTAATGGTTGAGCATGTCATGTCACATGAGCGGATGAACGATTAGTTTCTGTGTCTGAGAGATGAATGTGTTGATGTGTGGACGTACTTGCCAAGCAATGTAGGAGGCAGCTGGTGGGAAGCGGTTCTGAAAAACATTTACGCTGCTTGCCAATGATTCCCAAGCTCATACATCTAATTTCAAATGACGAAGAGTATTCTTTGTCAGGAAGGTCGTTGAGACTGGGATTTGTGCTGCCATCTCGGCTCCCATTTCCCGGGCTCCCTCCCGAATATGCTGTAGGATCCCTTCTCCACTTGATCGGTCTTTGAGAACTAGGACTTACCAAGTCTCGGAATTTATCTTTGTTGGTGTTTATAAGGTAAACGGCGGATCGCTGGGCGGCGTGGCTGGCTGAACCGTCAACACCAAGACTATTAGGCGAAATGTAAATATTGATTTGCAATTGACTCAATGTATGAGCTAATCACGATAGCTAGGTCTCATAAAAAGCCAAATAATCTTGAAAAGGTAAGGAATAAAGATTACTTGACGATTTCTCCGGATTAGCAATGCATCTTTCCAGAAAATATGCGGGGAAGCAGAGGTCTCCGAAAATCTATCTGCCGCGATTTACCCAGAAATCGATGTCCACAGCAAGCCAAATGCCGCAACAGCCCCTCATCAATCATAAGAACCATAAAAATGCCTCGGTAGAAGCGGAGGAGAGTCTATTAAAGGCAGGAGCCAAGATGTTCATCCCATGCAACCCGTACATCTCGTACTCGTATTCTCAAACGACTG
Source organism: Leptodontidium sp. 2 PMI_412 (assembly GCA_021432625.1). Taxonomy (NCBI): domain Eukaryota; kingdom Fungi; phylum Ascomycota; class Leotiomycetes; order Helotiales; family Leptodontidiaceae; genus Leptodontidium; species Leptodontidium sp. 2 PMI_412. Next base: position 155,316 of record MU270432.1, read on the forward strand.
GATCGCCAAGGGAAACCCCTTTCTCCCTGACGCAAGTTAAGAGTTTATTTTAACAGCTTGAGGCTTAGTCCGATGAATGTTTCCTGGGGAAGGAAGACTCCACCAATCAAGAAGCTGGTGATGACCCATCGTCGGTCGTCCAAGGTGGAGATCAATATATCTCATGTGGCTAGGCGTTCGATCGGACGACGACCTCTTCTGAGTGAAGAAATCATGCGCTTTTGTAGTCTAAGTGTAGGATGAGAAATGGTATATATGTATGGAGAGCACTACCTCTCGTAATGTTTGAGTTTCTCGCCCGCATAAGGTTTCCTGAATGTGGTCGTTCATTTGCTTCTTCAGCCCTTATTCAGAAAGTTTCCCACGATGCCGTCGATCATGTCGTGCAGCGGCCTACTACAGAAACTCAGCTTAGGACTTGGTATTCTTGGTGGAGTGTATGGCCAGTCGTCCATCCCATTCACTGATACCGCCACGGGAATCACTTTCCAGCAAGTAACCGATGGCGCATATACATTCGGCATCGCTCTCGCAGAAACCGCATCCACAGATTTCATCGGTCGTATCAGCGCAACTGGGTCCTCGGGATGGGCAGGAATATCGCTTAAGGGCCCCATGAAGGGGAGTCTCATGGTTGTCGCTTGGCCCAATGTTGACCAGGTTGTTGCTTCGCTTAGGCTCGCAACGGGGTATTCCAATCCTGGTGTATTTACCGGCTCTGCTTCACTGAAAACCATTGCTGTTGGGACCTCCTTCGATGGCACGACGTACACTTACACTTTCCTTTGCGAAGGATGTATCCAGACCGACGGGAGTACATTTGCGGCTGATGCAAGTACAGCCAATCTTGGGTGGGGGCTCGCAAATGCCTCTCCAGCATTGCCTGCAGACTCATCCTCTACCTTGGGTTTCCACGCTGGTGGGTTTGGACTTTTTGGTGTTGATCTTACAGCTGCTAGATCATCATCTTTCGCTCAATGGGCTGCTTTGGCTGAAACTGGTACACCTACGACACCAACGCCAACTCCTGGAAATGGCACGGCCAACGGAACCGCACCAATTTCAAACACCACCTACGATTACATTGTTGTTGGAGGTGGTCCCGCTGGTCTCATTACCTCTCAGCGCTTGACAGAGACAGGTCGTTCTGTTCTCCTTCTCGAGCGAGGTGTAGCCTCAACCGCATCAACAGGAGGCACTAGATTCGTGCCTTGGAACTCAAGCCTGACATACTATGACGTTCCCGGTGTCTTCAACTCATTGCCCCAAGGCACACAAGGCGAGGGATACTGCACAGATACAGCATCCATAGCAGGTTGTGTTCTCGGTGGAGGTGGATCCGTGAACGGAATGGCGTTCATCCACCCTCCTACTTGGGATTTCGATGACAATTGGCCCGAGGGGTGGAAGTGGGCGGATGTTGCTCCTGCTGCTGCACGTTTGTATGCGAGAAACCCGGGGACGACTATGCCTTCCCGTGATGGAAAGCAATACGACAACCAATCCTCGGAGGTCGTCTCGGCTTGGCTTGAGGGGAATGGATGGACTTATGCGGATGGTATTGAGAGTCCAAATTCAAAAATTCGGTCTTTTGGACCTCCTCAGCTCAACGTAAGTTCATCAGTTGAGCACACAGGAAAGAGAGGAGCATAAATCCCACCATGATTTCAAACATGGAGGTTTTGATTATTTACTGATTGTGACCTAGGTTGCCGGCGGCATTCGCTCTGGACCCATCCATACTTATCTTCCATTGGCCGAGGCGAGTCCAGATTTCAAACTTCAAATCAATACGAAAGTCATCCGAGTCCTACGAAACGGCTCAACAGTCACTGGTGTCGAAACCGAGACAACCAGCGGTCGACAGATCATCAACCTGAAAGCGGGTGGAAGTGTTCTCCTTGCTGCAGGTGTCATGTCCACCCCTCGCGTCCTCTTCAACTCAGGCATCGGGCCCTCCGAACAAATCAACATTGTCAAAGCCGGCACAACAGGTATCACTGTCCCAGAAAGCGACTGGATCAATCTCCCCGTCGGTCTGGATGTAAAAGACCATTCTCGCTACACCCTGACTTTCAACGTCACGTCCGGTCTCAGCACATACAGCGTCGCACAACTGCTCAATCCATCTGAAGAGGATAAAGATCTCTACTACCAAGGCTCAGGCGTCATGACACAGTCATTCCAGCGTTTAGATACCTTCAGACAGATCAACACGACGGATGGACATAGTATCATGTTCCAAATGCACTGCAATTCCTACGCAAACAACACCGTGCAGCTCATGATTCTCATGAGCCACGGCCTGACATCGCGAGGTGTAATGGCCATCAACGGCGCCGGAAACACCTTATTCACTAAAGAGCCATGGACGAGTACAGACACCGACAAAGAAGCCTGGGCACTAGCCATCAACGAGCTTCTCGACATGTCTCGCAAACCGGGAAGTCCTCTCACCTTCTCCGGCGGAGCAAATGCGACCGCGGCAGCTGTTCTCAGCGGACCCGTGCAGCCTGGAGTACACATGGTTGGGAGTGCTAAAATGGGTATCGATGATGGTAGGACGAACGGAACTGCGGTAGTAGACTTGGATACGAAGGTTTATGGGACGGATAATCTTTTTGTGGTTGATGCTTCTTTTCATGCTGATTTGTCGACGGGGAATACGCAGGCTATTGTTATGGTTGCTGCGGAGAAGGCTGTTGAGAGGATTATTAAGTTGCGAGAGGGAGGTGGTTCTTGAGGGCGAGGATGTTGAGGATTACCCCTGTGAGGCGTTGAGTATCTCTTCTTAGCAGGTTTTGTAAGTTGAGGCGGATGAGGAGAACTTGCACATTTAATGTGCTATGAACGAGAACACGATCCATACGTGATGAATATGTGTTGTATGGTTGTATTTCTTTGTATATAGTAAAAAAATGTTATCATTTGCGCACAATGTTCTACACACTCGTGGTGTTTTCGAGACAAATTAGCAATCAAACCTTTCCCGCCAATTAAAAGCCAAGACCAATGAAGCGTTCCTCACTCACTCCTAGAACAGAACAAAGGAGAATCCGTTATTTTAATTGGTAGAGAATCTCATCCACTCACAATACGTCCAGATATGAAAAGCTGGTCTCGGGTCTCGAAGGAATGGCATCTGCCGGACCTAGTTTCAGCCCCCATCCTCCAGCGCAGGCAGCACAGTGAATGCTTGGATGGTATTTATATTAGACACAGCCACTCCCAGACAACTCATTTACCACTGCAAGTCGCCGTGTATGTTCATATTCCATGTTCCATGTGCTGTGTCGGTGGCTTTCGCTGGGTTTTGTTTCTCGATGTTGGATTTGGTGGTGGTTGGTTGTTTGTTTGAAGGAAGTATGGAGAAAGTCAGCCTTGAGGTGGAAAGTATGGATCGTAGTCCAAGGAGCGAAATGTATCTGGAGAGGTGGATGATTCTATTCTGGGTGTGTGGCATGGAGGATGTACAGGGATGTCAAAGGTGAGGAAAACATGCCCGTCACATGATCCTAAATAGAATAATGTGTGAGAGAGCTGCCTTTCGCCTAAACGCCAACCAACCTAAACACAACGACGAGGAGGCCCAAAATTTCCGGGGAAGCTCCCATGATCATTTGTTATGCTCATAAAATAACTGCAAGCATAGTTTTAACATGGGCTCTGGGCTCGCAAGACGCGCAGCGATCTCCTATTCATTCAGCTTTTGTCGAGGCGAACTCACCTTTGAGATGAACACGGGAAATAAGTTGACAGAGCAATTGCCTTGAGGGAGAAGGAATTTACTAGTATAGTACCAGGCTGGAGATCAAATTAGCACCCTCTCGTATGTTCTGCCTTACTTGCGTTATCTGTTGTCTGGCTTGCAAGGAGGAGTTGAAGGTCGAAGCTCCCAGATTGCTCGCAGATTCTTGACTGAGAACTCCCAGGAATCGATCCTACAGCCCAGTTAGCCAAAGGACCAAATGAAAATAGGCAGCATTTGCAAGTGCAAATTTTAGGAAATTCGAGGCAGCTGAAGAAAAGGAGAAAGGATCGACCTCGAAGCAAAACAGTCCGAGCCCCTGACCTATATACTGAGATGGATTCGGGGACTTTGCAGCTGTCAAGCAAAGGGCAAGTGCAAAATTTCACAGACCAGAGTTAAAATTAAATTGCTCCGTATGATAGCAATCCGTTCCATCATCACGTTCTCCATCGAGACAAAATTTCGTGCTCCGACGACTAGCTTTAGTGTCTTCCCGAACAATTGGGGGACAGTTTCGGTGGGTTACGCGAGATCACACCCGTCTTATAATTAGAACGTATGATGGACATGAGGAGTGCTCTTTTCCCCCAGTAGGGATTGATGTGCAAGATGAGGCTAAATGGAGAAAGCAGCGGACGTACTGTGTGATACATGTACATCCTAGTGCTGTGCTGCGCTGTGCTTTTAGCGTTCCGTAGGCTACCCACGCTGGGTGCTAGCCCTGTAGATGCAGTGCATACCGCCCCAAAACTCTATTGTCCCACTTCATGTCAGTTAACCGCCGCCTTTAGGGAGTTGGTGCCAGCTCGCCGTAGCAGCGTACGAGAGCGATGTTCTCAGTGGACCATAAGCGCGCGGGGGTAGGCTGGTTAGGCAGGTAGCAAGCGTTGTGGATTTTCATGTCAGCAACTATTCCCTGAGATCAGCACTTGATTGATCAGATTTACGCCAAATGGGACTTACTGGATATGGTTATCCGTCGAATACGCCAGCGCGGCATCCGTCAAAGCATACAGCACTGCGAAAACCATCAGACCAGCACGCTCTCGGGTGGCGCTCAGCTGCTAATTTGGCGCTACAGTAGAGAGTTGATGCAAGAACCACTCAGATCATCGTGAGATCACTCCCCTGGAGATGCCCCCCTAAGGACTGCTGCAAGATGTCGGCCGCGGAAATTCAGGGTAATATGCCTGTGGCCTTTGGGTGTTGATGCAGCTGGCCTCAAATGTGTGTGGGCTGTTGAAGAGAGGGGCGGGCTGGCCGGTAGCGCAAATATGGGCACGCCGAGAACGATAATTATTTACGAGCTCGAGATGTAGATGGAGATGGAGAATTACGATGTGGCGGGAAGATGACATGGGGAAAGACGCTGTGGCCGAGACGTGACAGAGTGGTAGGATAGGAGTACTGCGAAGTGCATCGCCTGGTTGTACACTTCAGCACATATCCGCCCAATGAGATGTCCTCTCTCACTGTGTCTCAGCCCTTCCAACTCAAGCCCAATCCCTCCCACAACCTTTAATCAACATCATCACAGCCTCCTTTCATTACCACAACACGACCTAAGCCTTACAACCCTCCACCAAACATCAGCCATCCATCTGCTACCGTCCGCCACCGTATCGGTCAACGGTGTGTTTATGGTCGGATTCACGAAGGCGCTAAGGGTTCCTGAGTCCCTCGAATGTACCTGTCGCTGTTTCAACCAATTGCTCCATCCTATGCCACAGGTACTGTTGCCGTCTTGTGCCACTCGATCTAACAATAATAACATCTGGGTGGGGTCAGATGCGGCAGATGGTTCAGTTACCGATCCTGTTCGTGAGCAATTGTACGCATATTCTGTTTCTCGAAGTCGTCGAAACATAGGGGGATGCCTACCTTGTGCTTGTGCGAGTTCGGAGGCTAGACGACAATTTCAAGGCCAAGTTACACCGTTAGTCTCTGCTTATTCGATATCGTATCTCCTTTTCTTCCGCCCCCAAACCGTCACTATACTATGGCTTTCCCGTATCGCTGGAGAATTATTCTAGTCTGCAATTGGCCGGCCGGTGCTCAAAAGTGGCATGCATCGTGCTACTTCTAGTGCTGTACGGGTCATCATCCTGGCCATTCAGCAGCTTCAGCAAGGCCCATCCGATGTCTGCCTCAACTTACTGCATATTCTGTACCTCATTGCTTGTCTGATCTGGTGGTGTGTAATCTAGTTCTCAAACTTCCATCCTTCAATTTCAGATCCCCGGGTTGTCGAATGGAATCGAGGCTACTTTACAAGCTCCCGTGTCGTCTTCGGTCAGGAACACACTCTCACTCTACTCTGAATGGGGGGTTTCGATCTTCAAGAATCCCAAGACGGGACGCTTTGCGCGGGCAAGCTTTTAACTATCGGAGCTTAAATTCGACCAGTCGGACTCTATCCCAATTGTAGTGTCCCACGGCTGTGGCTGACCACTGTCAGGGGAATAAATTAGGATCTGAAGTCTCGCGCTACCGGTGGCTAATTACGTGAGTCTACCACAGGAATATCTCCAGATACTACCCGATTCAGCTCCCTCGCACTCATTGGCTCCAAGACTTACAGGCCTAGTCATCTAAGCCATGGCTCTTCAGCCTGCTGCCCGCCAACGTGGCAGTTCAACTGGCCCAAGTGCCTGATCCTCCTCCTCTACAGACACGCTTGTTGATTCCTCCCGAATTGGCTGAACTGTTCCCAAAAGGGGAGCCGAATGCGTCAGGCGAGATTCTTACCGCCGGCTGACTAGAAGGCTGAGCAACGAGATAGTGCCCAGTCATTACTTGAGTAGGAGTCTCCACGTGAAGCACATATCTTGCAAAGGTCACCGTGATCCCAAGACACTGGTTACCACTGTTATATTAGACGTCCCCGTCATAGTCCGGTCGACCCCCTTTCGAATGCAGGCGTGGATCTCACTTTCTTTGTACGATCATATATCACGGTCATTCATTCCGGGCCAAGTCGGCGGACCCCAGCACCTCTCATTATTTTATATTACCTGTCTCGATATACTTGATCCTCAATATGTGGCCCTCACCAACTCAACCGCAGCCAGAAGAGGCATCTCCAGTCAAGAGATTCGCCTGTGATCGATGCCATGATCAGAAACTTCGATGTACTCGACCACAAGACGGAGAGCCGTGTGTTCGATGTCAACGAGCCGGAGTCTTTTGCAATGTCAGTGCAGCACAGCGAACAGGTCGACCCAGAAAATCTTCAAACAATCGGCCTCAAGCTGAGAGAAAGACAACATCAAATGCAACAAGTTCAACGACGGAAAGTAGTTCGGAGGATGGAGATAAGAGATCAAGGATTCTACGAACCAACAGTACTGAGTCGATAGGAGGAGCGAGTTCGAAATCGATACCATTGCCGGAGACAAGCATCCCAAGAAACGGAGAAAGCTGGGACACTTTCACAACAAACTCATCCTTACCCATCTCTCCCTCTTCTCTTCCTCTCCAGCCATACAGTCAACCAATGTCGACCGAGGAGTATGCAGATCTGTTGGAATGCATCACAGACCAGGCATATTTTGATAGTATGGATCTTTCTGATTTCTCTGACTGTATGCCGATTTCCTTTCATTTGATCAGCGACATGCTAACATTTACATCAGCAACATACATGCCAACACTTCAGATGTCCGAGCCAAATCCCAAGAAGAGGAAATCGAATGCTCAACACGCCATTGGAATCTACACGAACCATGTCTCGATGTCACCTCCAATCCAAGAAGGACAACTTTCCGCCCGCATCTCATCTTTCCCTGATATGGATATGCCTACCATCACTCCAGCAATCACTACCTCATCATCTGAGAACAGCACACCAGACCTCAACCAAGTCCTAAGCCTACAGAACGACGCTACTCATTCTCAAACTCTCTCAAAGCTGCAATCAGAGATCGACGCCTGCTCCGAACGCATCATGCATCAAGCTCGTCGTATGAGCACAGCATCGAACTCATTTACATCAGAAAGCCAAAAACTGTCTGAAGCACTTGGCGTCCTTCTATCCACTGCCGAACGATTCATCGAGCTCATCTCTTGCATCTGCCGCTCATTCGATGCTATCGTCCCCAGTCGTTCTCCCTCACCATCACCATGGTACCAACAGCCCAGCGCCATGGAACACAATGGTTACTTCAACACCAAGCTATTCTCAACATCGCACTCTCGGAATAGTTCTTCCCCAAGTCTAGATCCGAGTCTGTTAGGTACATCCGACAACAGAGTCCTCACTACCTCGACCTTCTACACCATGCTGAAATGCCATGTCCGTCTCCTCTCAGCCTACGACACAACCCTCGACACGATGTCCTCCCGTCTCTTGGAACTCGAGCATCTTGACATCACGGCTAACACACTTACCTCCGCACTTTCAATCGGCTCGTTCGTCGTCCCATTCGGTGCTATCATCGAGACACTACTCCACCTCCAAGTCATCTCGCACCAACTCGATCGTCTGAAGACCGCTCTCCACGGAAACCTACTCAAACTTCAACCACCCCGTCATCAAGCAGGATCGCGCTCTCTTCCTGCCCGACTGGGGCTGTGCAGACAGGGTCGGAGCCCAAGCGTAAGCATGGTAGATTTCAAGCTCGAGGAAATACAGGAGAGGGAACGCGCCCTGCAAACCAAGCTCCTACGAATCGAAAACTTGGCAGAGAGTTCCAAGCAAGGACAGCAGGGGCAGATGAATGGTGAAGGATTTATGAACTGGGTATGATACACGGGACGGGACGGGACATGAGTGACTGCAATGGGATAACAAGGGACGATCTTGGGAATGGGACATTGGAGTTTGGATTGGAAGGAATGAAAAATTTACAACGCACCTCCCGTTTATTTGATAATGTTATGTTATGTTTAGTTAGGGATGGATGGTGTTCTGAACATACCCCCCGCGTGCGCGCGAGTAAATATGCAGCAATTTACGCTCTCACTGAAAATAAATAGATCTCTCTCACATCAAAATTGAATACCCTAAGTTTCGTTTTCTCCTTCACAATTGACTTGGGGGAATTGAGAGGGTCACATATTGACAGATTGACGAAGTAATCGGCGAATTGGATACAGTACTAGGGCATCGGGCTCGTGTCAGATCGTAGTGCAGTGGATGTCAAACCGAATTGGGGATGCCGTCTTAGTCCCTCGCATACCATTCCTCCCTCAGACCCACAATCCAAAGTGCACCCTTGAGACGGTGTCAAGAACACAGAAACCCCCACAGCGACGAAACGAAACGAAACGAAACGACTGAATACGTGAAAATTCTTCCCCTCCCACATTATCCCCTTCTGGACTCATCCCTATCAATGACCATCCTCGCTTCCTCTGTCTCCACATTTTCAAATCTCCAAGTCTCCGCCCACCTTGGCGTCTATCTAAGTCCCCGTCCCCCCAAGTATCCTATCTGCAAGTCAACAAGCCCCCGAGTAGCGGGAGTCGGGAGGGCCTTCCTTAGCGATGCTTCTATTTCTAGCCAAGTAGCGCGGCTCCTTGGCCTCAGCTTGCTTGCGCCCCACTAACCTGCATTTCGTTACAGCACAGTAAGTATGTACATACGGCACATGCAATGTACATCTCCAACCCCACGTCCAAATCCTTCACGATTGACTTTGCCTTGATAGTGGAGAGACTTGGATGTGCATGTACATGTACCTATCTGACATGTCCTTAATCGAATCCTGACTTGTTCTGGGATAGTAATGGCAATCTGCAATGTACAATTGGCAAGCGCCGCTCCTTCATGATCTGGAATCTGGAATCTGGATGAGTAAGGGAGGGGGGGTTAGTGGCGATCTTAGTGAGGTACACGGGAGGGGATGATGCAAATGTGGGTTTGCGGCGAGGTTTTCTAATTCCCTTGTCACTGCAGCACTGTACAGTGTGTTTCTGCAGCTAGGGTATTGGTCATGTACTGTAGGTAAGACGCTGCCGAACCCAGACAGGGAGGGACCCTTTCTAGCAGTAGTAAACTTGGGGGCTGTGGGAGGGAGCGGGAAGGCATGGATTGTGCATGAGCCAATGAGTGAGTCAGGCTCGGTCTTTTGGGATGGGGGTAAATAAAGTTGCCTAGGTACTTTGATTCCATACCGGACTTGTCTTGAAATTGTTACTTACATAATTGATCCGTTGACTCGCTGAAAGAGGTTAATTACTCGTCGGTTTGAGTGCAGTCTTTTGATTCGCTTGCTCGTGGAGGACGCTCGCTTAGTTTGAGGTATATTTACAGGTACTCTTTTGCTCTGTGTGTCGTCTTCACGAGGGGGACTCCACTCACCTCAAATTTTCCAACGTCAAATTCTTCCTCTCCAGCACAATAGAAATGCAATAAAATTTCAATACGGCATAAGTCGATGGATTAACCCCACCCCACCGCTGCACCTGTCGCACAACACACACTCGGGCTCGGGTCTGCGCAGGCCATATCCGCGAACCAACCCCAACCTGCAGCAGGCCTCGCACCATACCCTCCCCCAATCCCAAATCAATCCATCTCGCGTCGCTCGTTTGGAATCAGTACGCACATGGTAGATTAACTGCATGTCCACGATGTCTTCTTTGGGCTGGTATCACGAGAGCGGTATATGAAATGGCGTTTGGCTTTTGTTGGGTTTCGTGCTGGTTGGTGTTGGAGGGTGTGTGATGGAGTGCTGACTGCGTGTGTGCGTCTATGGCTTGTGGTTCAGGGTCTTGCCTTGCTGCTGTGGATGAAGTAGGGAGGGTCTTGTGGTGGTCCTTTTGCGTACAGGGTAGGCTGGCTGAGTTTGTTGCCCTGTATGTGCATGCTGATTTTCCGTGTTACCGCATTGTGTGATTTTCTGGTTCGTTGGTTGGGAGAGGAGGAAATGTTGGTAGGTAGTCAGCGCTTGATGTACGATGTGAGCACTTACTGATGAACAAGGTCTAGAGTCATGGGATGAACCCCTTTCGTTGGTGCATAACCGCCAACGTGGATCCGAGAGTTATGACAGAGTGCGAGATTCATGGAGAATTCCACATCACACCGCGTTACCCAGGCTGACTAAATCGCGAACCCCCTGTGTGTGGGTTCAGTTCCGGGTCAGAGGCCCGAATTTACAGGTGGGGGGCCGGTTTGGGCAGTTTGAGAGCCCGTTCAGGGGCTGTGGAAAGAGGCGCTGAAATGCCGTCGGTGGCCGCTGAATGTCGCCACTGTCAGCCCCCGCCGACCCCGAAGCACCTTGGCAGCCAGCCCTACGAGATTACATAACATCACATTATCGTCACAACAACAAGTGACTTCGCTAACTTCCAAAACTTCAAAATCACCATCCGGAGATGACAAAGTTCGTAAAAACTCACCGTAGTAGCCCGGTAAGTCTTCCAAGCAAGAGACGCGAGTTTTGGGGATTTTGGTACTTTTTTGTCCTTCCAAGTTCTGATTCACGGGACGTCAAGTATTCCAAAGAAGCTAACTTTTTGACCCAGCGAGCTGGCAATGTCATGCAGTGAGCCGGGATTGAGAGATGCTTCTGTAGCTGGGCACGGAAAGCCGCCGTCGCTCTCTCCGTGGTACGGTAGACAGACTCATGTGTATATCCATACCTACCTATCCCTTCCACCCTCAAAAGACACATGTTGTTGATGCACCCAAAAGTGGAGTCAAACGGACGAAAGTGGCTCTTTAAGTGGATATGATCTCCAGAAAGAGGTCTTTAGATTTGCTGTCCAAGCCTCGTCTACGATATTATTCTCCACTACTACTCCACTCAACTCCACTGGGAGCCAAAAGGTTAAAAAGGTGTCTTTTGAGGGTGGAAGGGATATCCTAGCTGTAATTCGACTAAGTGGAACATCACTAGTATTTTCAAGAGCCGGAATGGTTAGTCTGAGTAATATTTTAATAAGCCAGCTAACTAATAGTAACCCGTACGTAAGATAATTCAGAGTTCCAAACTCTGTCCGAACGGACGCAGGCTGAACATGACTCAAACTCGTAAAATCCAACCAACGCCTTCAGCGTGCTGAAAGCTTGAAACGCACCATGCTCGCTCCTGTACCACGTCACGCAAACAATCGTGGCTGTTCTTCGTTCCTTGCGCTACGGAAGGGTGAGAAAGCTTCTATTATCGTTCCTCGACTTCCGATGACGATGACGATGTTGTGCTCCCGTCCTGTCCTGTAACTCCTGTCACAGGGCTGAGAGATGGATTCCGAGGTTCTAGTACTCTTCTATGTTGTGTAAAGTCCGTTACTTTGTCACTTGTAGTTTTTCCGAGACATACTCGCGGGAGGAACATGAGATGTAACATGTGATAATACGGCCGAAAAACATGGGTTTTGGACATAGCATGTGTGTAGGGCAGTTCTGGCTCGGGCTTGAGAATGTTGGGGTGCACCCTGGAATTTGGGTTTGGGTGACACTGAACATTCCACAGAGTGGGAATGAAGGGAAACGGTAGGCGATTATTGAGGTATGCACGTGGGGTCCCAGAGAGGAGTTTGTGTGATGGCGAAGGTGGTGCTTGTGATGCTCGTATAACGTTTCCTTGATCCCGATCCCCCTTGTTTGGGGTTTTCGTGCTTGGTTGTATTTGTTCCGCCATCGTCACGATAGATACGTGATATTAGCACTGTTCGAATATTTTGACTGTAGTTGTTTATTTCTTGACGCGTTGCCTGAATGGGTAACTTAAATGACTGGATGTGGTTAATGGCCCGATGCCGTAATTGACTTGATGGGGTAAGTTGCACGAGATGTGAGGAGGGCATGAAGCGAGGAGATTGTGAAACTCAAAAGTGCAATGGGAGCGTAAATTTATTTCTGGGGTTGGCTTGAGGCTGGCTGGTTTGTGTTGAACCATCTCGTGATTAGCGCTGGTGAATAGAATTCAGGTAGGAAGGATAGATATTGTAGATCATCAATATAGGAGTCGGGAAGCGATAAGGGATAGCAGTTACGAACTTTTGAAGGAGCTGCGACCCAAGAGTTCCAGGCTCGTCCCAGGGGAGGTTTTACGAGCGTGACTGTTTGTGTGGCTCGGGAGTGCATAGAGGAAGGAAGTCAGTCACGATATTTTCGAGACAGGACTCGTCACGACAGGAGTTTGTTTACGTTACCTTCGGAGGGTAATCAGCAGGTAAGCAAGCTGGTGGTATGAAAGTCACGCCGAACTGAAAGTTGTAGAATAAGTGTGCATTATCCTCGAAACCCACTACATATCTCCAGCTATTCACTCCATTATATCCAAATTTTAAATACCAAACTCTATCCCAATGTCAAGTCCCAATTCTCATCTACATGCTCCCTCATTACTCTCCATCAACAAAAAAAAAGCCACTCCTGTTATCACCCCCACACTCGCTAAGCGAAGACCAACAATCATCTACTTGAACAACTTGTTGTTCAAAGGCGCCAATCCCACTTTGTTGTTCTTGAAGTCGAACTCGAGATAAGTCCTGCTCAGAACGTTGAAGCCGAAGAAAGTCTGCGCGCCATCAACAGGTCTGTCCCAAACACGAGCGTTCAAGAGGCATTTCCCAGCATGGAGCGTGGTGTCGATGTACTGGGCTGGCACAGATGTGAGCTTCTGCTTGTGGCCGATCTCATAGGTGATTGTTGGGAAGGTGCTGATCTTGTCGCAAGGGACCTCGTGGAGACCACCGGCACCTGGGTTGACGGGACTGGTTCCGGGGAGATTGAAGACATCGAGGGGCTTAGCGTTGGTGACTTTGACCATGTAGTTGAATGCGTCCCATGGCATTGGTGCGCCGTGGCCGAACTTGTCCTCATCCCAGACTGCAATTGGGTCGATGGCATCGCACTTGACATTCTTGGTTGTAGCGTTGTAGTTCGGCGAGTTGGTTGCTTTGAGCGAGAAGGACTTGTTGCCGATCGAGAGGCCAGTCCAGGCTGAGGACCAATAGTTGGTACGCTTTGGGCTGAGAGACAAATGCTCACCGGAGTTGATGCACTCGTCGAGGATGGTGTCGTGGAAGACCATGTCGCGGGGGTTGTAGACGGACTCGTCAGTTGCACCGAGAACAGTCAGATGCTCGAATCCGTAGCAAGAGTCCTTGTTCTTGAGCTGATCGCAGGTGTGCCATCCCATGACTGGGTTGAGGACATTGCCTTGGAAGAATTGGAATGGTGCTGGCCAGAAAGTCTCGTTGGCCCCCTGGGGGACGGGAGCGAATCCGAAGACTCCACCAATGTCAAATGCTTGAGGCAATGGGAAACCGAAGTCAGTGTTGCCCATATAGACATCGTTCAAGCACTTCCGGTCTCCATTTGCTGCACTGTTGAAGCATATGGTGTCTCGGCCGTATTTCATGGTGAAAGGAAGGCCAGGGGTGTAATCGGTACCGTTGAAAGTTGCTTCGTTGAGAGTGGTGTTCTTGAAAGTAGATGACTTCGCTTGATCGTAGTATTGTTGTCCAGGGGGGATGCATGTCTTGACATCGTGCTTGCCAATACAATCTGGGGTATGAACCCAGGTTGTGTGCCATGTCCAATCACTGAGCAAGCTCATCTCCTGAGGAGGATTGCCAACGGTAATGTTCATGCGAGGACCATGAATCGAGTCCGTCATGGGAAGCAAGATCTTCTTGCAGTCATCGTTCTTTGGTCTACGATCTTCCGTTGGCGCAGCGAATGCCGAGCTAGCAAGAAGAGCAGAGACGAGGTATGCCCCTGTGGCGGTGAATGCTGATTTGACCATTTTTGAAGCCGGTGAAACTTATCAAAATGACTATGAAAGCGATATGCAAATTGACAACGATGCTGGCAAATAGGAGGAAGAAGATGACGAGCAGCGTGAGGAGGATGAAGAGGGTGATGAGGAGAGACTGTTGTGTTGCTGAAGAGAGTGAACTGGGTTGTTGATGCTGTACGATCTTCAGACAGAACTATCTCTTTAAGTATCCTTCGTCCTTCAAAACACGCCGCATCATGAGAGGCTTCATTTCTCAATAAGCTGCCGATAGCATGTCCTGGTAGACTTCGTTGTACTTGGCTGCGCACATCCAAGAACTTTGGGGGGCTCAGCCCCGAGGCCGAAGGCTACGAAAGCCCTCGCTTAACCCCTAAGACTGGCGTTTGGGCGAGCCGAATCCTTTACAGCCGCCGAAACGCACCGAAATGACCACTGTAAACGGCAAAATTCTTCTATTCGTGGCTTCCGATGATGAAAACCACCACTTAACTGTATTGAATCCGGCACCGGCTGAAGTCATCTTCCGTCGTGTTGGACGAGATGTGGAGAGCGTGGTCTGGATATCGGGATGAGAGGTCTTGGAGTTCAGATGAGAATTTGGCGGTTGACAATTTAACTTCCCGACGTTCAACAGCGCAGGTACGCTTTCTGGAGTACTGTAACGAGGTGCCTTAGATAATGCACGATTTAGTCTACTCTACTGCGTTACCGTGATGATGGTGATGGAGATAGGCGTTACGACTGAATCGTGATTTGGTTGTGAAAGTTGGAAGGATTCCAGGGCTTGAGCGCTGTATTTTTAGAGTCTATTCAGCGCCTTCGCTTACTGGCAGGGCTCCTCAGGGCTTAACTTCAGCGCACGTGCCCTGAACAAGCCCCAGATCATCTGAGCTCCTGATCAGCTTTGCCCAAACTTCAAGCAGGTAAGCACAAGCCACACCACCAAGTAAGGAACGTAATTAGTGGGATGAATTCCTTTCCTTTACTTTGTATTGGACATGTTGGAGAATCCCTACCCCTAATTTTGTGCAGGATATCATGACAACAATAACGGACCAATTACACAACATTCCCGCGTCACTGACTGCCCACATGGGCTTCACATGCAGCTGTAGCATTCGTTACCCGCGAACTGGAATGGGTAATGAATATTGATCGGAAAATAGCTTCCTTATCCCGAAAGCAAGTCAGACACGGGTCGTTCTACTAAGTGCTGACCCAGCCGACGGATCGTTCCTCAAGTCCAACATCACTTTCCGTCAGCATCTACCCCTGTCCAAAGGAATTCGCCAATTGAGGGCGACTTTTAGCAAGATATATCTGGGCAACGGATACAAGCTTTTGAGTGGAGATCCGAATAAGCTGATTGTTGGGTCAATGCTAAATGAGTAAGCTGATGGGAAGATGCATTGGAGCGGCTATGGTCTAGTATCTACCGAGCGAGCGTAGCTTCGAAGCTTAGGTCACTGAGAGGGTCTCACTGGTTGAAATACGGTAGTATTCTACGGACGGGAGGGATGAGATGAGATGAAGTTCGGCTATCAGCGCGTAAAGCCTTTGGAATCATGATAGCCTAACTTGTCGATTTTCGAGGATTGCACAGTAAGTATCCAACCACTCAAGAACTATGCATTGCGAAAGCTTTGAGGGGCTTAGTATCACTATATTCATTCTGAACTAACGTTTTAGTACTCAACCAATTTACATGAGCCTTGAAAGAAAAAAAGAGGTAAGACTGAAAGTCCGATACCCACACATCGTAACTTCTCTCTCCCACTTCTCTAAGCTCACCTAAGTCTGGAAATACATGGGGTCTAATAGGTGATGCAATCGCCATGTATACAGCTGCCCCGATGGAGGAAATGGCGAAGCCTATTCTGGCATCGTGAACTTCCTCCTTCGGAACCTCGGCTGAAAGTTTCCGCGCGGCCGACCCCCAAACCCACAGAAATACAACTCTGGATACAAAGTCGTAGTAACTATCAATCCTGATACTTTGTTCTCTTTGGCCACTCATAGCACCATCAAGCGTCGTGGAGTAACAGTAGTGATCTAGTCAGCGCAACATCGCAGCACCGGGTAAAACGGTGGGCAGGTTGTGTAACCCATGGTGCAGATAATATGTGGAGTTGGGAGAAACGGGGTATACAATATTTGAAGCGTAGAGAGAAATTAAATTTTGACAGCGTCGTAGAACCGAAGCATGTGGTGCGAGGAGGGGTAACCTAGCGGAATAATTCTCCATGGGCAGTGTAAGCTTTGGAGAAGTAAGAGAATACGAGGATATGAGGGATCAGCTGAAGCCTATGTTTGTTGATGCTCTTGGGGATGGGAGCCTTGGTGTGTATTGACTTGAGCAACATGCTGAACGGTTTGACTCGAGAAGAATGATTCTTCACTTCGTTTTCAAGCTTGGGGGGTTTTTTTTGTGATCAGCGATGGAAGATGGGTAGTCTTGCCTGTCTGTTGATCGATTATTGTGCCATGCTGCGAATTACTGCTGAATGTTAGCTGAAGAAGTAAAGTAACAAGACACTACTTACAACAGGGGGTACAAATCTTAAATCAAGATAGAAGTAAC
The DNA here is from genome assembly GCA_021432625.1 of Leptodontidium sp. 2 PMI_412. Classification (NCBI taxonomy): domain Eukaryota; kingdom Fungi; phylum Ascomycota; class Leotiomycetes; order Helotiales; family Leptodontidiaceae; genus Leptodontidium; species Leptodontidium sp. 2 PMI_412. The sequence continues at coordinate 172,348 of MU270432.1, forward strand.
ACTAAGTGAGATATGCTGGATCACAAAAGCCCGTCGAAGTTAAGGAAGAGCTGGCTGCAAATAAATCTCAAGTATTATTTAGTATAAACAAATCTAACAAACCAGTGATCTATATGCCTCATTCAATCTCAGCACCACCACTAAGTAAGAGCTATCCATATCCGGTCCCGACTCCATCAACTTCAGCCCAAGCAAAGCAGTGATGCCTCGACGATAGTACATTCCCAACAAACAAAAGCATTTCCATCTCTCATCTCATCACATACATAAGGAATGACATGAGCATACAAAAAACTCATCAGATAACAAAGGAAATTGACAGGAAAGGAAAACCAGACTCCCAAATATCCATCTATCTATCCTGTGCACGTTATTTTGTAACTCCATCTAATGCCAGCCCACGACAAAAGAAACATGGTATCGTGCATGAACCAGATTAAAATCTCCTCCTGCTCAGCGTCTTCAAACTCGCAGTTCCACCCTCATTTCTCAGGACTTCTCGAATGAGAGACCCAAGACCGACAGACAAACCAGCCTTCTGTACCTCAACGACCCAGTCGTCGAGTTCGAGCATAGCGAGCTTCTGGCCGAACTTGTTCTCGAGGTACGTGCCAAGCTCACGGATGCGGATTCTATCATCGCCGCAGTGGTTCTTGACGACGGCGCCTTGGCTGCGAGCGAAGAGAGAGTTGACGACCATGTAGCCAACCTCTTCGACCTCGACGAATTGCATGTGGCCGTCGATGCCAGGTGTGTGAGGTACGGCACCGATGCGCATGGAGTACTCGAGGATGTTGGCAGTCATGTTTACGCTAGCTGCGCCGTCACCGAGGATGTTGGATGGGCGGTGGACCCAGACTGGGAGGTTGCATTGCTCGGCGGCTGAGAGGAGATATTTTTCGCCGGCCCATTTGCTTGCTGCGTAGCCCATTGATCCATCTGTTGGGGGTGTGAAAGTTGGGATGAATCGCTCGCCGAGGTCGAGTTCTGGGATGAAGGACGCGACACCAGCAGTGGAGACGAAGTGGAAGGGGGTCTTGCGGACCATGGCGAGGCGTGTGAGCTCCTTGGTTGATCCCAAGTTAGAGGCTTGGAGCGAGGCATATGACTTGAGGAAGGAGACATCGCAGCCGTTGTGGATGATGCGGTCTGCCTTCTTAGAGAGGTCGATGAATTGTTGCTCGCTTAGACCCAAGCGAGGGGATGCGAGGTCACCGTAGTATTTGATGATCTTGGAGGACATGATTGGGAGGGCACGCGCTGTCTTGCCATCAGGAAGACGGATAGCCACACAGTGGATCTTGCCAACACGCTCGTCGGCGACAAGCTCGCGGAGGATTTGAGCGCCAAGGAAACCGGTAGCTCCTGTGAGGACTACTTCCACATAGGATCTTGAGACAGGTCGTAGGCCGAGTGAGTGTGGTGAAGACTCGAAGAGACTTGGCTCAAGAGCTGTCTCCTGGTCCCAGTTGATGGCAGTTGTGGTCTGCAGATTATTAGAGTCAGTGTAGTTCTTGGGGGATAGTGTAGCGGAGCTTGGAAGAGCACATACCTCGACATCAGAGACAGCCTCAATCTGAGCAGCCATGCTCTCAAGTGTGCTAGATTGGAAAAGAGTGTAGAGAGCAATGTTGGCGCTGAAAGTATCGCGGATCATTGCTTGAACATTGACCAGCAACATGGAGTTACCACCGAGAACGAAGAAGTCCGAGCTGCCGCGGACACCGGCAACTGAGACACCTGCTGGAAGGCAGCGGCCCCAGATCTCTTTGAGAGAAGCTTCGGTCATGGTGAGGTCAATTGGTGTGGAATCGTCAACCTCCTGGAATGAAGGAAGTTCAATGGCAGCCAAGGCTCGCATGTCGATCTTTCCATTGGGAGTTCTGGGCAGGTTATCGAGAGCGACGAACTTGTTTGGAATCATAGTAGATGGTAGTGGGAGACCAGCGAGGAACTTGCGAGTATCTGGAATCTCTTGACCAAGGACAGCGAAAGCAACAAGGAAAGCATTGTCGCCCTCGCCACGGAGGCAGACGGCAGCTTCTGTAATCGCACCCTTTGATTCGCGGACAATGGTGGAGCGAATGTCGTCGAGTTCGATACGGACACCGCGAAGCTTGACTTGGTTGTCACCGGCGATACGTCCAAGGAAGACGAATCTTCCGTCTGGAAGCATCTTGGCTCTGTCGCCAGTGCGATACATGCGGTCCCATCCCTTGGCGATATCTGCATCAGATGCAAATGGATCTGGAACCCACTTGGCGGCAGTTAATTCCTTCTGGCCGAGGTAGCCTTGCGAGATGCTTGCACCACCGCAGACCATCTCACCAGGGAAACCAACTGGGACTGGGTTGAGGTTGTCGTCGAGGATGTAGGTGGAGTAGTTGGGGAGGGAGGAGCCAACGATCATGTTCTGCTCGCTGGCTGTTGGGTCGCTGAGAGGGATCTCCCAAGCGGAGTTGATGATTGTGATCTCAGTAGGACCTATGCATGTCAGTTGACTATTATATGTATTCAAAGTTATTTAGTACTCACCACAAGAGTTGAGGAGTCTCAGCTTGGGGAGGTTGATGTTCTGGAATTGCTGGACGATGGCACTGGTCAAAGGCTCGCCGCAAGAGAATGCAGAGCGCCACTCAGTCAATTGGCGAAGAAGAGATGGATCTTGGCGGAGGATGAGAGAATAGACGGAGGGGGTGACAATAGTATAAGTCACTTGGTGCTCAACCATGAGCTTGACGAGCTCCATGGGATCAGTTCTGGTTTGGATGGAAGCGACAACCATCTTGCCCTGCGAAGCGATGAATTGCATCATCTGAGCAAGAGACAAATCGAAACCCAAGTTGGTAGGCTGGAGGACAACTTCCCTGCCAGTGGCGATCTCGTACTCTTTATTGACACCGTAGATGTGGTTGACGAAGTTGGAGTTCTTGAGAAGCGTCCCCTTGGGTGTACCAGTCGTACCGGATGTGTAGATGACACATGCGGTGTCGTTGGGCTTGGACATATCTTCGGTATAGTGAGTGCGTCGTCCGCCAATATCAGAAAGCTTGAAGATATGACGGTTTGGCACACGGAAGGTGCGTTGTGCAGCAGCCCAAGTGTGTTCATCGCAGATGATGGCTGCTGGGTCACAGTCGTTGACGATCAGCTCAAGACGTGAGACAGGGTTGGATGGATCCAATGGGACGTAGATTGCACCGATTCTGAGGACGGCCAGCCAGTAGCAGACGCTCATAGCACTAGGTTCGCAATTGACACCAACAAATGCTTGTGGCTTGACACCGAGTCTGAGCAAGTGTGCGGAGATGGTCGAGACCCATGAAGCCATTTCAATCCATGTAAGTTGACCTCCGACATTGTCTACGACGGCAATGTTGTTGGAGCGAGCCTTAACAGCCCAGTCGAACATCCTGTTGATGGTGATGGATTGATCGATGTTGATTCTTGGCCCAGTGCCGATAGCAAGGGCGGAGTGAGCATCCTTGACACTGAACACGGACTGATCTTTGATAGGAAGCGACGGCTTGGAGGAAAGGGTCTTGAGGAGGTGGGTATAAGAGTTGAGGACGGTGGAAAGATCCTCTTCGGAATAGAGGTATTGTTGGGTAGTGACCGTGATGAGGGTGGTACCGTCAACGGCCAGCTCGACGTCGAATTGCAAGTCGTAAGGATTGCTTGCATCTAATTTCCCAAGTTAGTTTTGTGACTTTCAAGCAGCTAAGAACACATACCTTGGAAATCGACGACCTCAGCCTCGCACTCCCCAATAGGGACAGAGCGAAGAGAGCCCATCTTGTAGTTCATGAGGACTTGGAATAGGGGGTTGGAAGTGGTGCTACGAGGCACCTCCAACTTATCGAGCAGAACATTGTAGGGGATTTGAGAGTGCTCCAGAGCGGCCAGTGTCTTGTCTCTCGCCTGTTGAGTGAGCTTAGCAAAGGATCGGGCACCCTCAACCTTGAAGCGAAGAGGTAGCAAGTTGACGAAGAAGCCCAGGGTGTCGACATGATCTGGGTCGTTCTTGTTGGCATCCGTGATACCGATGCAGATATCGTCGATGTTGAGAAGCTTGTGGAGCATTGTTTGCAGAGTAGCCAAGTGAAGATGGAAAGGTGTAACACGTAGTTTCTGACTGGCTGCCTTGAGCGTAGCGGTGAAGGAGGCATCGAGTCTAGTTTCCATGATGCGGATGTTGTATTCGGTAAGTGGCTTTCTGGACTTGACGGTGCCGAAGTCGAACAGAGGCAGAGTTTCTGGTACATCGGGGAATTCGCTTCTCCAGTATGCGACATCCTTGCTAAGGGCTTGATCGACTGTTGCACGCTGCTTGTTGGCGTAGTCGATGTACTGGAACTTGAGGGGTGCGAGCTTCTCTCCAGAATAGATAGCGGCGATATCGCGGACCAGAATCTGGGAACTGGTGGCGTCTACAGCGATATGGTGGAATCCCATGATTAGGACGTGGGAAGTCGGGCTCTCGATCAAGAGAGTGGCCTTCATGCTTTCGGCGTTCTCAAGATCATAGCTGTGGTCGTTGGTTCTGTTGAATTCCTCCTTGATTTGAGCCTCGCCAGTGTACGGCTTCTGCTCCATGACGAAAGGAGTCTTCTCAACAGCTCCCAAGTAAGCAAGATAGTTAGTCTTATCTGTGAAGAAAGCAGTTCTGAGAGTCTCATGGCGGTCAATGAGATCGTAGAAGGCTTGGTTGAAGTCTGCGACACGGAATGGACCCTTAATGCGGTAAGCGAGGGTGATGTTGTAAGTGGCCGGGTTGGTGAGGAAGGACTGCAAGAACCACAATCGCTCTTGGGAGAAGGACATGCGTCCAACGCGCTCCATTCCAGGTAGAAGTTCAATGCCGTCATATTCGCCGGTCTCGGATCCAGCTCTGGAAATCCATGTGAAGTCCTCGCTTAGACCTGGGGTAGATGGAGGGGTAGCAAGAAGGCTTGGAGTGCTTGCACCAGAGGAAGCTGAAGCTTCAGAAGGTGGCGAGGTACCCTTTGTGATATCCGCGAGCTCAACTTCTTCTGAGGCGGCGACGATCTTGACAAGAGCACCAGCTTCAGCGCAGAGAGTCTGGATGCTTCCTCCGCCAAGGACCTTCAAGACAGGCATATCGACATCGATTTGGCTCAAGAACCAGGATCTGATTTCCATCGCCATGAGAGAATCTACACCCAAAGCAAGCAGAGGTTGAGAGCATTCGATGTTCTCAGCTGCAGCTTGTAGGATACGGCTCATCTTCTGGACGAAGTCGCCCTGGATGATCTCGGCACGTGCCTCTGCTGTGGCAGCTGCTGCAAGGCGTTGTTTGATTGGAAGTGAGGATCCTCCAGCAGAGGAGTTATCTTCACCCTCCTCCTTGAGGACCATGTGAGAGAATCGAAGGTTGGATGCATACCAAGGGTTGTCGGCACCGGGAAGGGCGCTGTTGCGAGGAATACCTGTGATGACTGTAGAAAAGTAAGAAATCAGTAATCAGGATTGTAATAAGAGAGTTTTTTGAGAAGTGTTTAGAATTCAACCTCCGGAGAAAGTCCTGGAAAATGAAAGAGGGAAAGGGTATGACTTACTATCGTTGGAATGTCCCGAATCCGGGCGACCACAAAGGACACACTCAGCGAACATATCTAAGAACGCAGGCTCGGAGATAGCCATCCACTTCTGCCTCTTGAGCGAGCTCTCAAGCGCAGCGTCCTGAGAAACAACTCCAATACCAATAACCATACCAATGTGCATGACCGAGGCAGTAAGTCCTCTAGCTCTGCGCTGAGCAGCGATAGTCTGCATGTATCCGTTGGCAGCGAGGTAGTTGGATTGTCCACGGTTGCCCACTGTGTTAGCGAGAGAAGAGAACAGGATGAAGAAATCCAAGTCGCTGCCTTCACCGAATAGCTCGTCCAGCTGGTTGGTGCCGTCCACCTTAGGCTTGAGAGAGATTTGGAAATCCTCGAGAGTGATATCGTTGAAGAGACGATCGGCGAGAACCATTGCAGCGTTGGCAACGCCGGCGATGAGAGGCATCTTGCGGCAGATCTCCTCGTGGGTCTTGCGGAGGGAAGATCCATCTGTGACGTCGCAGGCGAATATTTGGACATTGCCGCCTGCGGTGGCCATCTCGTCGAGCCAGGTCTGGTTGACGGACTTGGGGTTTCGGGTAGTCAGTGCCAGATGCTTGGCTCCGTTCTGGACCATCCATCTGCAGAGAGCTTGTCCTAGACCTCCAGTGCATCCGACAAGGAGATATGTCTTATCGGCGCGGAAGAGCTCCTTGGTGTTGATAGGAGCGATTTGAACGGATACTTCAGCGTCCTTGGTGAAGTCTAGCACTGCAGGGTAGGCGATGGTCTTAGACGAGCTTGCGACTTGAGAAAGCGAGACGATTTTAGGAGTTTCGGATCGATCGACAAAGTTGGCAGCGACGAAGTGTGCCTTGAGAAGCTCATCGTGGAGGCAGTCGGATACCTTGTTGATACCAGAGCTGGCTTTCTTACCGAAGAGGTCGTGGATCTTCGTGTTGATGCATTCATCGTTGCCTTGGAGTGCAGCGATACTGGATGGTTGATCGAGACCGGAGAAGTCAAGCACCATGTCGATCTTAGCAGGGAGGATGCTGCGGAGGATACGCTCTGGAGTGTGGGGGTTGATGTAGACAGTTTTCGATCCGGCTGGCACTGGTGTCGTGGATGCAGAGAATGTCTTCAATCCAAGGGCTTCGGCAGTGGCCTGGAAAGCAGATGCGAGACTCTTGTCAGGGCCCAAGAATAGCACAGTAGATCCGTGGCGAAGCTTGGAGAAGAGAGCAGTGGAAACGAAAGTGCTTGCAACCGACTCGATGAACTTGGGAGGCGAATCAACTTTGACGTAGATTGGAACAACTTGAGAAGCTGGGACATCGATGATGGAGGCGTTGATGTTGGAGAATGCAAGGACATCTTTCCCTGGCGCAATTTCTCCTCCCTCGACGACCTTGCCGATGGTGAGATACATGTGCATATTCTCGCCGACCTTGATAGCGGAAAGTAGAGAGTGCGTAACCTTGATCTTGATGGCGGAGGTATCCTTTGTCGCTATCATCGAGAGATGTGGCTCCGAAAGAACATAAGATCCATCTGATTCCGAAACCACGACCTGAGTCTCGGTAGGAGAGACCTTCTTCTGGATAGGACGACGACGAGCATTGAGACGATCATTGAGAACTTGATCGGCGGTGATACGAGGAATCAAGAACTTGCCATTCTTGATGACCAGCTCAGGCTCGGCAGTCCAGAGAATGTTATGGCAGATAGATCGGATAGCATCGTCGGCAAACAGACGGAGGGATGCGGCGGCAATGAGGTCGTTGCTCGTCTCAGCCTCGGAGGGCTCGATATCCAATAGCTGGAATTGAACATGGGCATACTCAGATTGAAGACCACGCCCGACACCGACGGACATGTTGGCGTAAGCATTCTGGAGTCTGCACCCAGATGTGACCCAGAGGACCTGGCGGGCTTGATCGACAACGCTTTGCAGGCCAGTGATTGTCTCCTGCTTCAGGTTCTTCCAGATGGGTTCATCCAGATCCTGGACAAAAATGACTGAAGAGATTGGTCCGGTGTGGAGGTGGGCTTTCTGAATGGTGTCGATGAACGAGAAGGTTGGGAGCTCATTGCCAAGAAGTCTGCAAGACTCCGTGATGTAGGTAGTGATCTCAGCGTTCCTAGCTTGGTTGCCACCAATGATGCAGATATCCTTGAGAGTGATTGGCAACGCCGGTGGGCAAAGTGGCTCCCTCAAGAATTGTACTTCATCAGATAGAGCCTGGGAGAGAACGACGGATGTCATGTACATTGGTCGATCGGCCAAATCGTTTGTGACTTGATCGACACCTGAGAATCCAGTCTCCTTGAGGAGAGAAGTCCATTGAGACATGGAAGCAGCTGGTCCGAAGCGGCGGCTATCTTCGTCTCCCGCCCACCAGGCAGGCAAGCCAAGGGTCATGAACTTGACGCGGAGAACGTCTGGTACACTGATCTCCTGAAGGACAACATATCCACCGGGCTTGAGAAGTAGACGGATGTTCTCCATAGTGCGTTGCAAGTTCTGTGAAGTTTGCACGACATTCGAAGCGATGATCATATCGTAGGAGTGCTCCTCGAAGCCCTGCTCAACGATATCGCCCTCAATCTCAAGCTGTTGGAATTTCATCTTTCCAGTCCACTTCTGCAGGTTCTCTCTGGCACGGTCGAATGACTTGTCGGTGGAATCGGTGAAAGCGTAGCTCTTGAAGAGATGGCCGATTTCCTCGAAAACACCCTTGGTGACTGCGCCGGTCCCAGCGCCAACTTCCAAAATCTTCATGCCAGCATATCGGTGGACAACTTGACCGACGGCTCGGCTGAGAGAAACGTTCGATTCCTTGATTTGTTGGCCGAGTGCGTAGTATCTGTTCAGCATATCGTCCCTCATCATGCACTCCAACAAGTTCGTCTCGCCACGGACGACAGAGAGAAGGTTCTGTCCAACGGTCGTGATGAGTTGGATGTCGACTTGGTCAAGGTGCTTTGTAGCCTGAGCTTCGAGCCAGTTTGAGTCATCTTCAGCCCACTCTGCTCGGAGAGTGGGATGTTGTCCATTCTCTACAACAGGGAAGAGATGGTCGATGAATTGGAAGATGCGCTGGTGGTTCCAAGAGAATGACTCCACCTCCTGGCGAGTAACAGAATTGTTGAGCTTCCGGAGGTACATGTAAGCAAGACGCTCGCAGAGGTCGACTAGACTGGGCTCAGAGGACACATGCTCGGAAGTGAGGACAATGTCCTGGGCTGTTCTGGTAACTTCCGGGCGCCAGACTGTTTGGGAGTACAGCTCGACGTCGTTATCGGCATTGGCACGCTCGAGCGATGCTGGATCGAGTTAGAATTGAAAGTTCAGGAGTTGGCTGGGCCATTGAGAAGGGTACTTACTGCAAGCCAGACCCTCGATTTGCATACGTGGGGCACCAGTAGTGGAGTCGCACATCTCGATATCAGCTACAATCTTCATGTTCTCGTTGCTGGTAATGAAGGTGTCAATGGTGACTGGAGTTGCCTCAGCAGCCTCGTCGCGGTCAGTACTGATTCGGAGACACTTAATGCCGGTTGGGAGGTAGGGTGATGCCATTCCGCCGTCGCCAGGGAAGTGCAGTGCCGCGAATACAGTTTGGAAGGATGCATCCATGAGGGCAGGGTGCATCATCGCTGGCATCTCAGGATCTTCTGGGTATTCGATGGCGGAAGCGGTGGCTCTATTCATACGTCTATCGATGCTAGTGAGACGGTTGAACAGTCCTGTATAGTTGAATCCGATTTCTACCAGTGAGTTATAGAAACTCTCCACATTGAGAGAGCTCAACAAGACAGGTGTGTCATCTCGAACTGGAAGGATGATGTCCGGGGTATTGGAGTCGGCCAATACCACGCGCATACGACCCTTCATGTTCAAGTCCCAGTTCTCGGCATCAACACCGACGGCGGAGAAGATAGCGAAGTCGGCTTCGATGAAGTTTTCGCCATTCAATGGTCCTTCGTGAGTCTTCTTCAGCGTAAGAAGGGTGTCTACACCAGCGGAGCCCTCCTCTAAAGCGATGGCGCGGGACAATTCAATGTCCAACAGCTCCACCAGCTTTGTTGAGTGGTCCTTAGCGAGATCCTTCGACGCTTCCAAAGCCATGACGAGGTAAGCTGCGCCAGGGTAAACTATTTGGCCCTGGACTTTGTGGCCTGCCAACCAAGGAGTCTCGGAGACTCGGACGGTGTTTCGGTAGCGCATATCGTGTTCCAAATCATCTGGGAGTTGAGCACCGAGGAGATCGTGGCGAGGCTTGCTGCGCTGACGGTACTTGCGGGAGTAGCGAGTCTCTCCCCAGTAGATCTGGGAATGATCCCAAGCATACGTCGGCAGACCAGTTGACAACATCGGGGAAATGCCAGATTGGAAAGATCGGATGTAGTCGTCGGTTTTGATCTCGGATGGGGCTTTGTAGTTCATGAGTCCACCCAAGCAGTTCGCCATAGCACCGATGTCGTTAGTGAAACGTGCAAGGGTACCGCCGTATGGGAGGTTCGATCCGGTGGCAGCTTTGTACGTCTGGAGGAACGGACCCTTCAAAGCAGTGTGAGGACCGACTTCGATTGCAAAATCGAATGCTTCTTCACCCAAGACAGCCTGCTCGACAGCGGTAGAGAAAAGAACAGGCTTGAGCATATTGTCTTTCCAGTACACGCTCGTCAAAGCTTTGAGATCCATCTCATCGACGATGGGATCTCCGGTGACACTAGAAACCCAAGTGCAGCCCTCGAAGGGGAGCTTTGGTTGGATGCGGCAAGCTCTGAGGGAAGCCATGTACGGAACAGAAACGGGGTTCATGTGTTGAGAGTGGTAAGCCTTGTTAACTTTCAAGGCCCGGGCAAAGATGCCTCTCTCGTCAAGCATGGCCTTCGCTTCCTTCACGGCATCAACATCACCAGAAAGAGTGACGCTCTCTGGAGCATTGCTCGCAGCAACTTGGATACGTCCTACAAGTGCTGGGTGGCAGCAAAACTCATCGGCATCCTCGTGCGAGAGACCGGCAGCCAACATAGTTCCCTCCTTACCAGATGGACCTTGTGCAAGTTTGGTGTGAAGACCACGGTAGTAGGCGATTTTGATGGCTTCGGATGCGTTGACCACACCAGCGGCATATGCAGCACCGATTTCACCACTTGAGTGTCCGACGACAGTGGTGAAAGTGTGACCGACAGAACGGAGAATATCGACCAGCATAACTTGCACAGCAGTGCAAACTGGTTGAGAGAATTCAGCTTCGTCGATTCGCTTTCCGGCTTCCTTGTCGCAGATGACGTCCTCGAGAGTCCATGCAGGTCCATCTGGAAGCTCAGCGAGAGCGGCATCGAGTTGAACCACTGACTGCTTGGCCATGGAAGACGAGAGCATCAGCTCACGGCCCATGTTGGCCCACTGAGCACCCTGTCCAGTGAAGACGCCGAGAATGCGTGCTTTCTTTGATCGGTTGTCGCGACGCTTACCAATGGCAGCTGGTGGGCTTTGCTTGGTCTTCTCAACTACCGCGGCCAAATTGGCAAGAAGTGCCTCTCTGGTTGGGCCAGAAAAGGTAGCCTTCAGAGCTAGCTCAGAGCGACGATTTTGAAGGGTCCATGCAAGATCATTGAGGTTGAGCTGCTCGTTGTTCTCGATGAAATCGTGGTACTTCGAGACCATGGCAGCGAGGGATGCCTCGTTATTGGCGGACAGGACCAAGGGGATGGCGAGGGGAGCCTGGCTGGTAGCAGGCATCAATTGCTTGCGTGAAAGTGCTGGAGCCGGGTGATAGCTCTCGACGATTGCGTGGGCATTCGTTCCACCGAATCCGAAACAGTTGACTGAAGCTCGACGTGGCTGTCCAGGAGGAGGAGCTGGCCATGCTTGAGTCTCGGTAGCGAGTGCGAGGTGGTCAAGAAGGGGGAGAATCTTGGGGTTGTAACTCTGGAAGAGCAAGTTACCAGGGATGACACCGAGTTTGATGGCATTGGCGGTCTTGATCAGACCAGCCAAACCAGCAGTTCCCTCAGTGTGTCCCATGGCTGTCTTGACGGAGCCTACAAGCAAGTTCTCACCCTCTCTCTTGACGGTCTCGGAGAAGAAGGCATCTCGGATACCGTTTGCTTCGATTGGGTCTCCAGCGGGGGTTCCAGTGCCGTGAGCCTCGAAGTATTGAGGGCGATCAAGGGCGGAGTAGGGGTTCAAACCAGCCTTGCGGTAGACTTGTTGGATCAGATTGGTTTGAGCCTCACCGCTGGGCAGCGTTATCCCCTTGGTTCGACCATCGGAATTCACGCCAGTCTCTCGAATGATGCATGAGATATCGTCTCCATCGGCAATGGCATCCGAGAGACGCTTCATGATGACAGCGGCAAAGCCCTCACCACGAGCATACCCGTTTGCACCAGCATCCCACATGCGAGATCGGCCCTCAGCCGACAACATGTGGAGATTGGACTCGGTAGCCATGAACTCAGGGTTCAAGATCAAATTCGCACCACCTGCAATGGCCATTCTTGCTTCTCCAGAGCGCAAACTCTGGACACCGCGGTGGACCGCGACCAAGCTGGAAGAACAGGCAGTGTTGATTGTCTCGGATGGACCCTTCAAGTCGAAGAAGTAGGACAATCTGTTCGAAAGGATACTGGAGTTCGTGCCGGTTGCGAAGTAGGTTGGGAGGGATTCGGGGGATCGGAGAAGCATCTCGTAGTAATCCGCAGTCATGACACCGACGTAAACGGCAGTGTCAGAGCCTTGCATGTGTTCCATAGAGAAACCACCAGATTCCATAGCTTCGTAGACGGTCTCGAGGAGAATGCGATGTTGAGGATCGACAGCTTCGGCTTCACGAGGGTTGATGCCGAAGAAAGAGGCATCCCACTCGCGGACGTTCTCCTTGAGGAGGTAGGCGTGCTTGACATTGAGGGCTCCAGCTCGCTCGCCATTGGAGTGGTGGAATCCGTCGGAGTTCCAACGGTCCATTGGGATAGCCCTCAAAGCATCACGCTTGTCCAGGAGCATGTCCCAGAGCTTGGAAGGGCTGCTGGCCCCTCCTGGGAAACGACATCCTGTGCCAACGATGGCGATGGGTTCTCCTCCTTGCATAGTGACGTTGTTGACAGGCTTAGTGGAAACCATGTTGATCGATTAGTCGGGGTTTGAGTTGAAATGTGAAGGGTTCTTGGAGAAGTATCAGAGTAACGAAAGATACGAGTTCTTCGAGGCAGTTGACGAAAATCTTCAAAGTTCGGGGCAATGAAAAGTTTCGAGTATAGTCACAGTCGTATAAAGACAGTGGATTCAAGATGTATCAAACTGAAGTTGTCCAAAATTCGGGGTAATGGAGAACAGATTTGATGAGAGGATCTTGAATGTGGAAGTCGGGTTTCAGTGATATGCAAGTCGAAGGTTCTTTGATGTCGGGATGATCAAGTACTTTCGAGTTGAAGATTCTGAAGTGATGGTTGGGAGTCTTGAGAGGGGATGTCGAGTCGAAGTTGCTCAAAGTCGGGAAATTTTGAGTGGTTCGAGTCGAGTATTCTCAAGTGGTTTAGAGATGGGATGATGATGTGTGTGTGGATGGGATATCGAAAGTCTATAAGTCGTGATACCAGCGCCATGATATGTGAAGTTCTGACATGCGGATACGCCGCCGGCTTCCATCAGCCGGGGAGGTCTTCCACGAGAAGAACCCACTCCGTGCCATTCCGATGCTGCAAAGTGTCCGTCCGTATACTTCGGGGGTTGGTGTTGACAGCGTCGGTCAGTCTAGTCGGTCTGTTTCTGGACTATGAAGCTTATTCTTGAAGCTTGTTTGTGTGACTAGCACGTGTTTCGGGGGAGGAATCCTCTACCAGGAGGAGCTGAGCACTTGCTCAGCACACACTCAGCCCCTTCGAAACCCCCCGAAATGAATTTCGCACGTGACCGACACCGAAATATGACCCGGCACCGAAAGTCGGACTCAGAACAGTAGCTTAATACTGCTGAGTCGCATTTTCATCCAAGTACCAGACACTTGACTGGTAATGGGACTTCCATAGTGAAGTGGGTTGTCGATGGTACGGAGTATGCCCCACGCCGAAGTGCTCCAACCGAAGTCCTGCCCATATGGCAAAGGCGTCGAGATAGGGAGGTATTGATATTCTCGACTTCGAGATATTGATAGGGCTCCGAGAAATGCATTCCAATCAACAACCTTTTCCGATGATGCTGGGAATCTTGAATGAGAAAGGACAAACTGAGGGGTTGCCGCTCCCAGCACGCGACCGTGGCTTGCATTGGGTGGGCAAGCTGTCCACTGAAGCACTTAACTCCAGTGGAGACGGTGAATCACTCATGAGCTGGGCGGCAAAAACAAGGAGGTTCAATCTCAAGGGACGGCAGGGTAATGTGGCTGAACTGGGCTGACCCGAACTATTCAGAGAAAATGAGAGGTGGATGGAAGGAAGAAGTCTCCGAATGTTGTCGCGTCTGACGCGCTACTGAAGGCACAGGTCTATTTTTGTATCCAACCCTGAAGTGAAGTGGCTTAGCACGTCACGTGTCACTTCATTTGAAAAGAAAATGACTTCAACACATGTTGCTTCATGAGAATATCTAAAAGACCCAGCTATACCTAATTATCGTGCTTTCTCTCGACAATTGTGGGCGTTGAGCTGAAAAAGTTAGGAGAGCGCCCAGCATCCAGGAGCTTCTCGTCTTTACCCTTCGGCTAATCGACATCGAGAATTTAACGAACGCGGCCATTACACTTGTTTGGATTTCATGCCATGGATTTCGGTTTAGTTCTGCTTTCCTATTCCCTTCCCTGAGTACTGTCATGGCATCCTGACCTAACGATGGTGATGAGGTTCTTGGAAGTGTTCACTGAAATGGAATGCAAGACGCGAAACAGTTTCGAACGAACACTCACCTATCCTTAATAGGGTGCGGTACATCCTCTACTGACACAAATTATGATTCATGCACAGGATATTCTCGCGGTTCATGGCTCAAATAACTTCATGGGAAAGACGGAGGTCTATCCACGAGACATTGAGCAAGGTTTGTGGATAAATGAATGGTTTGAACAGCTGACTAGGTGTCGCTGTCCCTATATTTCTCCCAAACTCTCGACATGACATGCTAACTTTGGACAGAAAACTGATGATGTTGATGGATGAATCTAACGAGACTTTTTTTTCGAGAGAGACGAGACTCTCCAAGTTCATCACTAAGGACCACCAACGATGGCTCGTCAATACTTTGACGGCGCGGGTGCCGAGTATGGCATCCCTCAAGTCGTCTCGACACTCTAAGAATCCATCGTAACAGACTGCTAATCTCCACTGAACGGGTTGGTGCGTGAAGCTTAACCCCTATTCATTCATCAATCTAGGGCGGCTAATCAAGCACCTTCAAGCTTTGGACGAGCAGGGGGACATAAAGCTGGAGCCTGGTTCGAGACACGAAGTACTATCTCCTCTTCGGGAAACATACGATGGCCTGCAGTAGAGGAACCAAGGAAGATTCGGGGACAATCCGCTGGTGGAGAATCTCATGATGTGGGTACTTCGTCATTCTGTGCTGCGAGACCTTTGAAGATCTGATCTGGGAAATGGGTACTGCAATTTCAACGGATGGACATACAGATGCAGCGGCCGAGATTGTTGTGGATGTTCGTAACTTTCTCTTTCTAGTTAATCTTAATTAGTTGTTCTTTGAATCAGGGACATTCATGGCTGCCTTACAATCTCGCCGGGGGAAGCTAGTCCTGAGGGTCCTGGATTACTGATACGGAGAAAGAAATGGGGGGTTCTTCTTGACAGGGTCTCTCTACCTGTAAGATCTTAAGTTCAAATATCGAGTCAAGAAGATCTAAGCAGTTCACTTGCTGTAAAGATATGTGAAAATGAAATTTCTAAGTCAGTGCCAAAATCCGCGATGCTCCCCATATCCTTCAACAACCACGATACCACCCCTCATATACATTAAAAGAAGTCTGCACATGGGGGGGGGGGGGGGGTGGGGGTAGAGGCAAGAAATATCATTCCTAGCCTTCTAAGGTTATATCTCCATCTATTGGCTATAAGATCTCCGTAACAGTTAGCGCCAACCGGTCACGATCCCTCAACGCTCACTCCTGACAGAGGCTCATCTCCGAGCCTCAATAGAGTGGGAAAGCCGTATATTCCCTAGATCACGGGTAATCTCTTTAACAGCCAAAGCAACGCTGGCGAGTATTCTAATCCTCACGCTAGGGTGTTGGAGTTGTGGTACTCCCTTTTTTCAGCGGACTGGAAATGGGGCTGTCCGCTCCCATGGAAGGGAAGTTTACTAGTTCATTAGATAAATTTGCAGTGGAGAAAACCCATTTTCAGTCCATTAAATAAAGAGAGTGGTTTGATGGGTGTTAGAGTGTGGAAATGGGGCGAGAGGGAGAAGAATAGGCGGAAAGTGTACTCGCTTTCTCCGTGGGACTGAACCTACTGGGGTAAGAATACAAGGCTCTATCTAATCAAAATCCCTCCCGCAAACCCACTGCGGATGGGTTCAGTCCCACGAAGAAACCGAGTAGGGTGGATTTTACTTAAGGAGTTCGCGTCTGAAAACGCTGCTGCTGCATTGAGCAGCTAAGACAGGTCAAGTGGGTAATACGAAGCTCCTTCTTGAACAGGAAGAATCATGTTTGCTGGGAAGGACCAGTGGGACAATAAGCCGTTGAAGGGGTAGGGAGATAGAGAGAATACCGAAGAATACCTATTTGGTGGG